>JABEVN020001115.1:0-26292 GCA_013146195.2 Codonopsis lanceolata | reverse complement strand
ATTTGTTACGGGGCACATCATAAAATTTGCGCATAATAGACCTTAAGTCACAAGTAATAATTGCCTAGAGCAATTCTCAACCAAATCAGAGACAATCAAACCGGACAATTCAAGCCCATAGTAATACTTCGCGATTTCCTTATCGCGGGTAAAACTACATAAGAGTGCAACAATAAAATGTTTTGAAAATTCTTTTCATTTAGGTCCATTCCTTTTGGTAATGGGTATAATCGATTTCTACCACAATTCATACCAATCCTAGTCCAACAACGATCACTTTTGATCACCAATTTGATGCAGAGGCTAGAATTGGATATTCAGCTTTCGTTATGGAGATCTGAAGGTTCATGATAAAAAGGTTTTTAAGCATCCTTTTAATAGTCTCTATGCTAAGGAAATGAATGGCAGGAGATAACAATTTATGAAATGCACAATTTAATATATATCACAATATAGATGCATCAAGTAGGTGTTCTACAACTAATGCACATAAGCTTGAATAAAATCAAGTCAAGTAACAAGGTCTATTACCACTTGACAAAGCAACAACCATATTTTACTGAAGCTTCGTGCACCTAGCACCTGACCATGAAAACTTCGCTAGAAGTCACCACGTATCGACTTCGACTATTAGTAGTCGTAGCGTCTATACTTCACAAATCAACTTCCTTAAGCCTAGACCAAGGCTACTGGGCGTATATGCGTCCCCAAAACACCAACTTCAACAAAAATGGCGGTGAAAAGCGTCATACTTGTTCACGCACTAAAATCAACCACGTAGATCATAATACTTAACCTTCGCACTGAGTGTATCTACTCGCATAATAATCATATACAATATTATCGATGTATATTATTCATCACCTTAAACATATCCCCATAGATATACAAGTATCATATCGGACCAATAAATATCATCATACAATTCATGCTTCATATATATATACATATATATACGAATATTCATACCAGACTCTTAATATAGGCCGACAAAACCGTAACCCATAAAACCATTGGTTACTATCATCGTAACACAAATTCATCCTCAATGCTCTTTATATATAGTATAGTCCTATAAATATATAGACTACACAAAGAATCCACAAATCATGTGTGATTACCTACGGTAATTCACAAATCAAACAATATCACATACCAACATCTCATTTGGGGCTTTATCTCAATCAAACAATAAACCAACAATATGCAATACACCATGTAATGTATGTATGAATGCACATGAGCTACCGATAAGGCGTGTACTCATAATAACAATAATAGTAATGCGGTATAATATATACGAGAAGCATTACCTTCTGACCGGATAGGTTTGAAACTTGATGGCCAACCGCCCAGCACGACCTCAAACTCTGGTGGAGCCATCACCATCTCTCTTGGAGCCACTAGATTGTCGACTAGTACTCCCGGAGCGATTAACCCTCATCCTTGGGCAATCTTTACGAACATGATCTCCGCCCGCCAAGCAAAGCTTACTCGCCTTGCCCGACATACATTCTCGGTGTCACGTCCTCAAACAAAAATTACATATCAACTCGCGCCTCCGTCGTCTCCGACTGAGGTAGGAACATCACTACGTCTACCGGTACATAGTGATTCCTTGATTAACTTCTGAGGTGCTACTTGCCTTTCAATATTATCATCACTCTTAACAACTCTCGAGGTTCTCTTTGAGCATATTCCTCGAAGTCTAACTCCATCGCGTAAGCACGATCCACACATCTCGGTACTCGGAGTGAGCCGTAAGGGAATAAGCGCCTACGATACTTCATCTTTAGGCCTTTTACAAACCCGATGGGTCTTGCCTCATTTGGTACTAAGTAACCACGATAACGAGCCAACTCGTGAACTTTGTTGAATCTTGAGCAGATCAAACTCCTTGTTGGCCAATAAATTCCATTTCTCTTCTTTCCGAACTATTGCTGAATAAAGCGTACTTAACTCCATCATGAAGTTTTCCACACTTGGGGCACTCAAGGTGTCTCCAATATCTCGTAACACATACCACCAATAGTCGGCCGCACCACTCAACATAAGCTGGTCTGTCTCTTTTTGTGTACAACCCGCGAAAATCTTTTCCATGCTTCCTAACCAATGCTCGGCTTTAGATGCATCGGGCTCTCCATCGAAGCCCTCGGGTTTCAACTTCAAAAATCTCCCAAGTATAGTGGAATCATTCTCCCCTCTAACCATTTGTTGAGGAGTCACACGAGATCATTAACATTTTCTCTCTCTAATAACCCTGACGGTACGAGCGAGTCTAGAACTAGCTCCACGCCAAGCTCGACATAATATATCTACAAGGAACACTCGGCGTTAAAAATCTCAACAATAATCCCAACCCGACTAGGCCAAGGAACCTATCACAATGAAATAGCTAACCAATAGCTCGATACCAAGCTTGGCGACCCGGCCGGATCTCAATCGAGATCCCAAGGTCGTGCCATCGGGACAAACTAAGAGAGGACAAGCACACTTTAAGCATATTGGTGCGAGTCAAAATCTGAGCAACCAGCTCACGACGAGGAAGGTAAAGCCATAACGGCAATACGGAAAATAAAACCAAAACTTGCGGAAGCAAAACCATAATGGGACCAGCTAACAAGCTCTAAATATAAACAACCAAAGAGATGGTAAATCTCTCGCCCAAAAAATTCAGCGTGGCGCAACATTAGAACACGCACCACAAACCATCGGCAACCAAGGCGAGAGCAGACAAAATCCCAACTTTGATAAACAACACTCAGCGGCTATAACATGCGGGAGGAACAGTCACTATAACCATATAAATTATGCTAAACCACCAGCAAACCTCACGACTAAAACTATCGGAGGTAGGAACAACAATATACCACAACTAGAATAAGCAGGCCACACATGCTCGAAGCGACAAAGAAATAAATACTAAAAATTTACAAATGCTAAACAGCACATCGGCTCCCCAAATATACAACCATAATATAACACATAATCTACCCAAGTAAAGTCTACATAACTTTACATTCGAGCCTCACAATAAATACAACATAATAATGAATAACTCCAAGCTTTTGACTTGGAAGACCACTACTAAAAGTTGTTATCGAAAGCATTTAGCGTACTAACGGGATCACTTTGCACACACTAGGGAAAACAATCACACGAGTGAGTCATAATGACGATAAGTTTCTAAATGCAACATGAGGCATATTATGACATGGCATGGCATAAATGCACAATCTTATAAAATCATGGTATCATGCTAGTATACCATCATGAAACATGTACTTAATTTTTAAAGCACGTAAACTCACATAAATCAAGTAGCATCTTATTTTTCATATAAATGCTCATAAATAATAATCGTAACATTATAAAGTAATCGAACGTTACAATCAAATCCGGTTCAAAACCAACCAACTTACCATGATATCAAATCTCAAACCATGATTCGGGCTCAATTCCCAATCAATCATACCACAGGGTTTCTCCCAAATAATCTCAACTCATCGATTTCCCTTAATGAGTACTCGTTACATTCATCGATCTCGGGATGAGAAATGAGAGCTTCGATGTCGAGCTAGGTGGCATAACTTCCGAGATCACATCCCATTGGCAAATAGTGAGGAGAAAGGAGAACAATGCAACGATTCATAGCGATTGTTTCCAAAGACTATGAATCGTCCCATTGCCGACACAACAACAACCAAACCCGCCAATTTGGACTTTAAACCAAACCATCAAGTAAATATTTACTTGCAAAAACCAATGAGACCAAATTCATAATTATCGGACTCATTAAACCATGTAGACATAATGCTCACAACAACCTCATAAACCATGCACATAATTGCATATAACCACGTAGGACATAATGTTCCTGAAAACTCATAAACCATGCATATATTTGCATATAAACAAGTAGAGGCATCTTGCTCCATGAAATTCCATAACTCATGCACATATTTGCATATAATCAAGTAGGACATAATGCTCTACAAGTATCAAGAACAATGCATATATTTGCATATAACCAATGTGTTTAACTAACTTACAAGTTTAGTTCAAAACTTCGTATTGAGGTACTTATTAGTCCTCAAGTCATCAACCTTGATCCAAGTATAGCTTATCGGCTTAATAAAATATAATATGAGGTCTTCCCAAATCCTCAACTCAAATAAAACCAAAGACTACCACGCTAGTCTCAAAATATCCACAATTCAAGACATATTATTTTCAGTCTCTATTTTAAGTACAGGACTCAATCATAGTCCTAATCGTCATACATGATCAATAACACCAACCTCATACTCAAAACATCATGACTACTCCGTAGTCACTTCTCACAAGTGCTTTTATAAGCACGCAACCAAAATCATTAAGAGAATTCTTTCTTAATCTTCTCTTAAATATTCTTGTGACCTTATAGGGTCTCCATTATCCCATGCTCTAACAAGCATGCTTAAAATATATTTCTAGTTCATCTCCATAACATAAGTGTCGCCATAGGACACACCAAAAACCCGGTGTGCACAAACAAACCCAAACAAACCCAAACATTGTAGGAGGTTTCAACCCAAGCTCTTTATCATTTTATTGGCCTTATAACGACTACGTTGAGTCTTACTAACACATTTCATTATTTATGTGTTTTACAAATTCACCCGTAATAATTCCTTAAAGTTTGTAACAAATCCCAATAGTCATTCGGGCTTAATTCCCAAGACTAAAAATCCACAAACACATCACAATCACCAACCATTTAAAATTTGGAAGTTATATGCTTCACTTCACTAATCAAACAAAATCAAGCGTGTAGGATTTGACTCAAGTTCATTTAGCACTTAATCGAACTTATAATGACTCAGATTGAGTCAATCTACCCTTTCTAAAATTTTAGGGCATAGAAGCCATGAGTCTCAATATCTTCTATGTTCATAACCATCATCAATAGGCATCTCCCCCATGTTCATTAAACTCACATAAACCCCACAAATCACTTAACAATGCAACTTAGAACAAATTGGCCATCTTGTGCATAAATTCATTCAAGTCACCTTACCAATCATAATTTCCAATTCATGATTAAATCATATCACATGGTTTAATATACTCTAATAAGCATATAAAACATAGTAATCAAGCTCACATCAATAATTTTGCAAGCTAAACCAAATTTGGGCAAAACACCCTCAAGTATCTCTACCAAATCAACCTCAATACTCATAGATAATCAACATAACCAAGTTCAATAGACCATTAAACACTTGAATTTCATATAAATCAAGGTCTCACATGGAGTCCAACCAAGCTCTATCATCAATTAGAAACCTAGGGTTCATGGCATCTTCTACAAACCCTAACAATGGCTTCCATTGACCCACACATAGCACAAATGATTGTTTCCCTAGGGTCAATGGAGCCCAAAGAAGAAGGAAGAGAGGGTAGAAACTTACCTTGATTCAGCCCCTACAAGTCATAATCCAGAAATTCCAATTGGTGGGTGTTGTTCCCTTCAATCCCCTCATCAAAACTATGGTGTAGCTTGAGAAATGAAGGTCCCAAGCTATGGCCTCAAGATTGGTCCTCAAGAACCCTAGAAATTGCCTCTCCCAAGCTCTCTCACGTTTTTGTGGGTGTAGGCAGAGAAAATGGGAGAAGAAATCTTTCTTTGGCTGAACAAATGAGAGAGGCAATCTGTTTTGGGTTTAAATAGGGGGATTAACTCTCTTAATCAACCACTAATCCACCTCTAAAACCCTAATAATGTTTAGGACAAGTTTTAGGTTAAGTAGGAGGGTTTAGGTTAGGTTTAGAATGGGTTTAAGTGGGTAGAATTGGTCAACAATCAACTTTTCCAAAATCCCGTAACTTGCTGTCCGGGGACCCTTGCGGAGGTGCGCATCAAGGCATGATGCGGACATCACACTATTCATCACTAAAAACCATTTGTTGATTCCTTGCTTTCGGTTTCGGTCGTTCCGCATGCATCCTCGAGCCTTAAAGCTTCAAAATGGCTCACAATTGAACCCTTAAAGTCCTCAAACACTAAACTAATCCATCCAAGTCTCAAACAAATTTTAAAGTAGGTCTAGACTCCCAAAAACAACACCGAAACAACCCGGGGCAAAACCGGCGCAAGACGTAACAACTTACTATCGAAACGTCGAATGAAACCACAAACCGACGGGTAATAACCCATGATTATAAACACCTATTAGGGCTACAAAATAGGCCTGAATGCCTCTCGAGATGATGAACAACGGATAGGGAAATAGGCTCTAGAAAAGAGACGTTCGCCTCAATCTCAAACTACGCGATAAGGAGAATTGCTATTCTCGGCGTCAAAACTTCACGAGACTTATGGAATACATCCAATTAGAATTCTAACACATCTAAACATGTTATTTAATCATCATGTAAAGATGCGGGACAAATCGAGTCGAGAAACACAAAACCGAATAAACTCTCAATCGCGTCGCATTTCGACTATCGTCGGGTTCACGACTTGCCACTTTAGCAAGTCAACAACTAAATGGCATCTCTTAAAGTATTTTGATCTTAATATGGTCTCTCATACATATCTAGACTCTCTCGAGTCAAGCGAGCAATCAACCAAGGAAGAAATCGAGCATTGCAGCGATTCACGCTAGCAGGAATCGGAGTCTTACATCTACACTTTTGAAGAAGGAGGCTTGAGTAAATGATGAGAGGATGATGGAGGACCAAGAGAAAACCTTCAAGGAGCCATGGAAGAACTTGGGAGAGGAATAAATTCGTTCATGGAGAGTGAAGGAGAAGAATGAAGGTCAAACACCAGCTTGTGGTGTTTAAAGGTCCAAAAATCTGAGTGGGACAAGTGTCACTCTCATGTGGTACAAAAATATCTGATTTTGTTTGTTTAATGCTCACTAATGGTTGGTTAATCCACTCTTAAAACATGTTAAATAGTGTTAGGACATAAGTAAGAGGTGTTAGGAGGAAGGTTTTAGTAGAGGTTTGGAAAGAGGTTTAGTTCGTACCAAAGTTCGTACCAAGCGAGCAGGGGAAAATCCCGTAAACAACTCTCAGAAGATAAGGCGGGCGCCTCACAAGAAGCCAGGCGGGCGCCTGGGAAGCTGAGGCTGGAGCTGAAATTGAAATGCTCCCAGAAGTTGAGGCAGGCGCCTCACTAAAGTCCAGGCGGGCGCCTGGAATGCTGCAGCTAAGTTCATGACCATTTTTTGAAAAGTTACTGGACAGTCAATCTTGTAAAATCGACCATATATCGCTCACAACTCCAAATGAGGTGATGTTTGATTTTTCTGAAACTAGACTCAGTAAAATATATTTTAGAATTTTAAATTACTCCATTTGGACTTATATTCATCAAGATATGGTTACAACAAAAATCAAGTACAGAAGTTGTTTTTCTGAAAACTGAATTCTGGCACAGCTGCAAGTCAAGACCTAATTGAGGTACTTAGACACCTTGGAAAATTACCAAATTTTACAGAGAGTAACCTAACGTATGAAGGTAAAACATACTAAATTTTTAGAAAATTCTATTCTGTGGATTAGTACCAGAATTTTCCCGAAGTTTGCCCAAAACATGACTGGTCTGTGAAGGAATAAATTGGTCATCTCATAACCAAATGCAACAAGTCTATGAAAAATGATTGTGCAAGAATGATAATTACTAGTACACTTGGTCTATAACTCAAATGAACTTCTCACAAGTTGAAAACACAAAGAATACAAACAACGAAGGAAATCGCTAAGGCCAAAACAAGGCAATCGAATCGGCGATTCAACAAGTAAGCTTACATGATTCTAAACATGTTAAGAGCTTCATGAATGACTTAAGAATGTTTCTAAATCATATATATATACTAGGTAAACATGCTCATAATCAACGAGAAATCATGAAGGCAAGCACTCAATACACATGCAAGTATCCGGGGTGTTACAGTAAGCCTTTGATAAGGGTTGATCCAAGGGCATAGAAGGGTTGTAGGAGAGTCAAAAAAGGGGGCTTAACACCCACAAGACGTCCAAGGGCCAAGGGGCTTGGTGGTCAATAGCCAAAACCACCCAAGAAATGACCAAAGGCTGAAAACTGCCCAATTTCCAGATTGTTGTTACTAGACAGTCGATCTTGTAAAATCGACCATAAATAGCTCACACCTCCAAATTAGGTTATTATTGATTTTTGTGAAACTATACTATTTAAACTATAGTTTATCCTTTTAAATTACTCAATTTGGACTTATATTCATCAAAATATGGCTACTACAAGTTCAAGTACAGAAGCTGATTTCCTGAAAACAGAATTCTGGCACAGCCGTAAGTCAAGATCTAAATTAGGTACTTATACACCTTGGAAAAATACCATATTTTACAGGGAGTATCCTAACATATGTAGGTAAAACATACTAAATTTTTAGAAAATTCTCTTTAGTATATTGGTACCGGAATGTTTCCGAAGTTTTCCCAAAACCGGACTGAATCTGTGAAGTAATATGTTGGTCATCTTTTTTCCAAATGTAACAAGTCTATGAAAATGATTATGCAAGCATGGGAAATACTAGTACACTTGGTTTAGAACTTAAATGAACTCCTCACAAGTTTAAAGCACAAACAATACAAACAACGAAGGCAATCCCAAGAAACCCTAAGGCTCAAACGAAGCAACAATGCTTCTAAACTCTCAACCAAGCATACAACAACTAAGATGAACATTGTAAATCTTATATGCAAGGTACTAAGAATCCAATGAGACTTATTTAGGTGCTATCATGTTAATATAAACACTCGACGCATTAACAACAAAGCATGTAACACGAGAAAGTCAAATACACGAAGGTTCGGGGTCTTACACACTGAATATAAAAAACAAATCATGTCATTCCAAAAATGAATGAGGTGAAACATTCCATGAGTCATGGGATAAATTTAAAAATCGGCTCATTATGTGTCGTCATCATAATCTTGCGCAACATGTGTTGGTACTTCAATTTTATCATGGTCTTTCGCCAGAGCTTACAAACTATGGTTGATAGTGCAGCTGGTGGTTCTATTAATAGAATGACACCAGAAGCACTAGAGGAATTATTTGAGATGTTAAGTATTAATTCTCAACAGAAAAGTGTTAGGGGTAAAGATAGAGGTCTATATCAAGTTCAAGAAAAATCAGATACACAAGCTCAATTTGAAAATTGGCCAATTCAAGAAGCATGTGCTTTATGTGGATTATATTCTCATGCTACTAATTTTTGTTCATCAAGTGCTATGTATGCTGAACAGGTTAATGCCATGAACGTATACCCTCAAAGGCCAAGGAATGATCCCTACTCAAACACATATAATCTTGGTTGGAGGAATCATCCTAATTTCTCTTGGGGAGGAAATAAACCTTTACAACCTCAACAATTCCACCCTCAACAACCACAACACCAATTTCAACAACCACAACCAAACAAAATTTGCAATTGAGAATTGAAGAAGTTCCAAAACAATTGAGAATTGAAGAAGATGGAACAAGCAAAGGTGGAACAAGCAAAGGTCAAGCAGTCCTGCTAAAATATTTACTTGAAGAAGTGGAAAATTTGAAGAAGCACATTGTAAATTCCGAGACCGAGAAAAGAGAAGAAGGGAAGTTCCCTAGCCAAGCCGAGCAAGTAAAATCAATCACTGTTTTGCGAAGTGGTAAAGTAATAGGAGAAGAGGTAAGTGATCCTGTTCAATCTTCTGATGTGCCTGATGAAGTAGATAATTCTAAAAAAGAAGTTGAAAAAAATAACAATAAAGAAAATCAAACACTCAAAAGTAAAGAAAGTCAAAATAAAGAAAGTCAAGTAGAAAGTCAAAATAAAGAAAAAGAAGTAGAAGTAGAAAAAGAGTTAGAACCAGAAGAAGAGGAACATTATGTGGCTCCACCACCATATGTTCCTCCAATTCCGTTTCCAAGAAGACTTATGAAAAACCAAATGAACAAACAATTTTCGGCAATTTATAAGATGTTGTCCAAAGTGAATGTTAATCTCTCTTTGCTTAACGTTATTAAAAACATTCCAGCCTATGCTAAGTTTTTCAAAGATCTTCACTCTAAGAAACACAAATTTGAAAATAATGAGAAAATTATTGTTTCTGAAAACGTAAGTGCTGTTTTACAACCCGAACTTCCCCCTAAGTTGAAAGATCCTGGTAGCTTTAATATCCAAGTCTCCTTGGGAAGCTCTAAAAAGATGAAAGCCATGCTAGATCTAGGAGCAAGTATTAACTTGATACCTTTTGCGGTCTATAAACAATTAGGGTTAGGAGAACTAAAGCCCACTAACATGTCCTTACAATTAGTTGATCGTTCAGTTAAACATCCTTTGGGAATAGTGGAAGACATCCTAGTTCAGGTTGATAAACTAATCATTCCAGTCGACTTTGTGGTTCTAGAGATGAAAAGGAAAATTTCCACAAATAATGAAGTTCCTATCTTGTTAGGCAGACCTTTTATGGCCACTGCCAATACTATGATAAATGTGAAGAATGGTAAACTGTCAATGTCAGTCCTAGGTGAAACTGTTGAAATTTCTATTTTTGATGCTATGAATAGACCTAGTGACATGAATGCATGCTTCTCCATAGATGAAATCGAAAAATTAACAACTCAAACTTTTGAAGAAAATAATGAAGATGACGACTATGAGAAAGATGTATTTATAGTTTATGATGATAGTCATATACCTCCAATAAAAATTGACATTGAAGAGATAGAGAGAGAAATAGAAGAAGAAGAAAGACAAGAAAGAGAGAAATTAGAAGCTCTAAAAAGCAAGAATAAAGATAATATAGAGAAAGAATCAACATCAGAAATTAATTCTGATAAAATAGAAAAAGTAGAGGATGAAATTAATAAAATTAAAGAATTAATTTTAAAATCACTTTTTGAGGAAATTGAAATAGAAGATGTTAAAGTAGAAAATATGGAGGATGTTAAAGAAGGAAATAATAAGGAGGTTAAAGAAGAAGAAATAATTAAACCAGAAAATTCGGAAGTTATGTCATTTGTTAAATCACCTCATGTAGAAGAATTAAAGTCATTACCACCCTACCTAAAATATGCATTTTTAGGGGAAGGTAAAACTTTGTCTGTTATAATAGTAGCAGACGTAACTGAAGAACAAGCAAGTTTATTAATAGTTTTATGGACACATAGAGAAGCCATAGGATGGTCTTTTGATGATTTAAAAGGTATTAGTCCTTCTATGTGCATGCATAAAACACACATAGAAGAAGGTAGTAAACCTTCAAGAGAAAGACAAAGAAGACTTAACCCACATATGGAAGAAGCCGTAAGAAAAGAAGTTCTTAAGATTTTAGATGCAGGTATAATTTACCCGATTTCAGATAGTAAATGGGTTAGTCCAGTGCAAGTAGTTCCTAAAAAGTCAGGAATTACAGTTGTTAAAAATGAAAAAAGATGAATTAGTCCCTACAAGAACAATAACTGGTTATAGAATGTGCATCGATTTGAGAAAACTAAATGCGACAACTAGGAAACACCATTTTCCTTTGCCATTTATTGACCAAATCCTTGAAAGATTAGCCGGTCACGAGTATTATTGTTTTCTTGATGGTTTTTGTGGTTACAATCAAATTCCTGTAGCACCTGAAGACCAAGAGAAAACAACCTTTACATGTTCCTTTGGTACTTTTGTTTTTAGGAGAATGCCCTTTGGACTATGTTATGCATCGGCCACCTTTCAAAGATGCATGATTTCTATATTCTCAGATTTAGTCGAAAGATGTGTTGAAGTTTTCATGGATGATTTTTCAGTTTTTGGAAATTCTTTTGATCATTGCCTAGAAAATCTTACACCAGTCTTAAAAAGATGTTATGAAACAAATCTAACTTTAAGTTGGAAGAAAAGTCACTTCATGGTCAAACATGGAATTGTCTTAGGGCACGTTGTATCTAACAAGGGAATTGAAGTTGATAAAGCAAAAATTGAAGTTATTTCACAATTACGCCATTCAACTTCTGTGAAAGGTGTTAGAAGTTTTCTAAGACATGCAGGTTTCTATAGAAGATTTATAAAAGATTTTTCCAAAATCTGTAAACCTCTATGCAACTTGTTAGTAAAAGATACAGAATTTGTTTTAGATCAAGAATGCATAAATGCATTTAATCTATTAAAAGAAAGATTAACTACTGCCCCTATTTTATCCGGCCCCGATTGGTCTCCCCCTTTCGAAATCATGTGCGATGCATCAGATTTTGCAATCGGAGCCGTGTTAGGACAAAGGGTAGATAGGAAGCCACATGCGATACATTATGCTAGTAGAACATTAAATGATGCACAACTAAATTATACAACAACAGAAAAATAATTTTTAGCAGTTGTGTATGCATTGGAAAAATTTAGACCATACCTGTTAGGATCAAAAGTGATAATATTTTCTGATCATTCTGCCTTAAAATATTTATTAAGTAAGAAAGATGCTAAGCCTAGACTAATTAGGTGGATGCTATTATTACAAGAATTTGACATCACAATAAAGGATAAAAAGGGAACCGAAAATGTCGTAGCTGACCATTTGTCTAGATTAGAATTTTCACCCTTACTTGAACGTTAATTTCTTGATGATACAATTCCTATAAATGAAGATTTTCCTGATAAACAACTGTTAGCAATCAAAGATTCAGACCCTTGGTATGCTGATTTTGTCAATTATTATGTGTCTGATATTATAAATCCTGATTTTGATCATTATCAAAAGAAGAAATTTTCGACTGAAGCGAAAAAGTATTTTTGGGAAGAGCCTCATTTATATAAAATGTGTTCAGACTCTTTAATCAGGCGATGTATTCCAGAAAAAAACCAACAAAGTATTATGGAGTTCTGCCATGAATAATCTTGTGGTGGTCATTTTAGTGGAAATAAAACTGCTAGAAAAATTTTACAATCTGGTTTATATTGGCCCACTGTTTTTAGAAACTGTGATTTATTTTATAGAACTTGTGATAAGTGTCAAAGAACTGGTGGAATAGGAAAAAGAAATGAAATGCCCTTGCATACTAATATGGTTGTTGAAAATTTTCATATTTAGGGCATTGATTTCATGAGTCCTTTTCCAGTATCTAATAATTGTGAATATAGTTTGGTAGCTATTGATTATGTATTTAAGTGGATAGAAGCCATAACTACTAAAACTAATGATGGTAAAACTGTGGTTAAATTTGTTGAAGATCTTTTTGCTAGATATGGAGTACCTAAGGTCATCATAAGTGACCAAGGAACTCTTTACTAATAAATTATTACATAATGTTCTTAAGAAACATGGTGTGACTCATAAGTTAGCCACACCATATCATCCGCAGATATCTGGCCAAGTAGAGGTAAGTAATAGACAAATTAAAGCAGTATTAGAACAGACTGTTAAGCCTAATCGTAAAGATTGGGAGTCTAAAGTTAAGGATGCTTTATGGGCATACCGAACTGCTTATAAGACCCCAGTAGGAATGAGTCCATACCGAATGGTTTATGGCAAAGCATGCCATTTACAAGTCGAAATTGAACATAAAGCTTATTGGGCTGTCAAAGACTTAAATTTAGATTTAACCTTGGCTGGTGAGGAAAGACTGTTTCAATTGAATGAACTAGAAGAACACAGGCTAAATTCGTATGAGAATGCTAAAACATATAAAGAAAAGACCAAGAAATATCATGACATGGGATTAGCCGATAAAATGTTTCGACGAGGATTGAAAGTTTTACTTTTTAATTCTAGACTTAGGCTATTCCCTGGAAAGTTAAAATCCAAGTGGTCTGGTCCTTTCACAATTTTTCAAATTTATCCCCATGGAGCTATTGATATAAGAAATCCAAGAACTAATGAAGTCTTTAAAGTTAACGGACACCGACTCAAGCCGTACCTTGAACCGATGTCAGTTGAACGAACAATTGAATTAATTCGTTTAGCTGACAATGCACCACCCGACGATTAGGTTTGCAGTCGAGTCGAGCCAAACATGTTAAACAAAGGCACTAAGTGGGAGGCAACCCACTATTAAGAATTTTATTGCTTTTGTAGTTAATTTATATATGCCATTCTTCGTTAAATGTAATTTTGGACATTTAATTTTAAATTAAATATGCCAAAATCCAAGTTTGGGTGAGAAAAGCATCTTAATGTTGTATTTATATGTTGCTAATGTCTTCTTGTCTAGAATTTTTGTAGAGTTTTTATAATACATGAGAGTGACGAAACGTAATGGAACCTAACGGAGGGACATCAATGTTAAACTGCCGAAAAGGATGAAAAAGAAACAAAAAGAGGACAATCTACCCACCTTGCGGACGCAAGGTGCCATGGGCCTTGCGATCGCAAGGTCCCTAATAAATGCAGAATTCGTGAATTGGTACATGCATACGTGGGAATCAGTTAGGAATAAGAAACGCCTGCACTGCCGACCTTGCGGGCGCAAGGTAAAAGCCACCTTGCGACCGCAAGGTGTCTTTATTTATGAAACAGTCGGGGCTGAACAAACATATCACCAGAATCATTCCCTCCTTCAAGCAGCAACAACCATACTCCTCCAAACCCAGCGAGATCTTCATCAATTTGTCCATGTTCCGGCCATTGTACAAGAACTCCTTCACCCTCCTTCAAAATTCTTCAACCTCCCTACCTCCCTCATCCTCCATTACATCTCATTGAAGATTGAAGCAAGGTGGGGAGTCCATTGTTGACGGCTTCAAAGCTCAAACTCCGACGACTTTAAAGCTGCAAAGCACAAGTAACTCTAACCCTCTTCCATTGTAACTGCCCGACCCGGACTCCAATGCGAAATCCCAAGGTCGTGCCGTTAAGATAGACTAAAAGACGGACAAGCACCAGCTAAGCATAATGGTACGAGTCAAAAGATGAGCCATCGAACTCTAATAGGAAGGTAAACCCATAACGGCAATACGGAACAACTAAAAAACTAAAATCTAAAATCTGCGGAAGCAAATCATAAGTGGAACCCAAGCCTTTAATCCTAAACAAAGGAACGCAAGGCTGAGAGATAACTATCTCTCGACAAATTTACGACTCGCGTGACGCAACATTGCGCACGGATAACAAACCATCGGCAAACCTAAGGCCGGCAAAGCTACAAGATCCCAACCTGATATAAAACCACTCGACGGCTATAACATGCTGGAGGGACAAACTAACTAAAAGAATAAGATATTTAAGTACTAGACAACTAACCAATGTCTCTCGACTAAAGTTGTCGGAGATAGAAATAACAATGACAAAATACTAGAACAAGCGAGCTAATAAATACAATAGCTCGACCAAAAAAATTGGCTCCCAAAATAAACAACAATAAAATACTAACATAACTACCCAAGTAAAGTTTACATAACTTTACATCCGTATCTCACAAGATAATAAATACAATAATAATAATAATAACTCCAAGCTATTGCCCGGAAGACCACCTGCTATCCAACAAGCACCCGAAGCTGCAACGCGCACTAACGAGCTTACTGCAAAAACTAAGGAAAACAAACACACGGAGTGAGTCATAATGACCCAGTAAGTTACTAAATGCAAATGTATGGCATAGCAAGGCGTGGCATTGCATAATGCACAAGCAAGTATAAAATCATGGCATCTTATTAGCATACCAATAATAAACTTGTATTAAGTTATCAAGGATCATAAACTTCATAAACCACATAGCACATTATCTTACATATAAGTGCTTATAGTAAGCCACATAAGAGATAGAGAAGATACCGAATTAGTGCCGTTGTGCTGCTCTTGCAATACACATTAGTGACCGGGTTGTACCATCGATGCTCGTGATTACATCGACATACTTAGCGGCTACACCGCAAGGGCAGCCCTTTCTTAGTGTAGCTTAGCATAATCCATTCGCTCTATTGGTTATGAGATGGGCTAACTTCCCCACTGGGGCCAACAGTGGAGGGTGTGTGAGGTCCCAGGTACGGCGATCCATAGCGAATACGAATCTTACGATTCGTATATGCGATGTATCGTCCTACCCTGACATAAAAACCAATCCAAATATTGCCAGCTGGACTTACATGCAATGCACAAGTAGATATTTACTCGCATGCTCAAACAAGAACCAAGACCGTCAAGAGCGGACTTATCAAATCAAGTAGGTCATAAAGCTCTACACACCAATTTAATAATGCACATATTTGCACATACTTAACAAATCCAACTAACTTATAAGTTTAGTCAAAGAACCACATAATGAGGTACTCATAATCCTCAAGTCATCATCCAGTCAAAAGTAACATGTAAGCTCAAGAAATCACAACATTTTTTTTATTTTTTTTTGGAAAAGCAGGGCGGCACCTGCAGCTTTTATTAAACAAAGCATATGAAAAACGGAGGGGGACAACCAGCCTTACCCCAAAACGGGGGGGACAAAGGAGCCTGAACCTCGACGAAAAAATACAACCAAACAACCAAAAAGGCTACCACTAAAAAATTAACTCCTGAAACTATATAAGCCATAGTCATCAAAAGCCAGCGCCCGTTTAACTGATACTGGTAAATCTGCTAAATCCGAGAAAATAATCTGTCTGCCATGCTCATGGGCGAACGCCGCTAACCGATCAGCCACCATGTTCTGCTCCCGGAACACATGACGTAAACGAAAGCCACAGACCAACTCCCGACAATCTCGAAGCATATAAATATACTGCCAAGGTTCCTTATGACCATTAACCAGAACATTAATAGCCGTTAAGGAATCCGATTCCACCACTACATTGTCTAAACTCAAGGATCGACAATATCGAAGCCCCTCCTGTAAAGCCATAATCTCTGCTCGCATATTTGTTCCTGGCCCGTAATCACTTGAAAAGGCATATATAAAAACCCCTTGATCATCTCGGATAACACCGCCACCTGTACACCTCCCATCTTTCGACGAGCCATCTGTATTAAGCTTAAAACCAACCTCCGGAGGCTGCCAGCGAACCCAAAAACCCTGCTTAACACTAACCTTTCGCAACTGCACCTGAAGACAACTAAGCGCTGCACAATCAACCCGGTTACTCAAAGCCTTCGGTTTAAAACAAATCAAAGCTCCTCTAATCCCTTCCAAAATACGCGCTCTAATTTGCATCTCTTGCATAGAACTATTGTCAAAAAGAGCAGCGCATCTCGCCTTCCAAATCTCCCAACAAGTGTATGAAAAGATGCACAGCAAAGTAGCCCCTAACTGCGTGCGCAGCGACATTGAAGACCAAACATTAAACAGATGAATCAGGCTGTCATACTGCTTTGGTAACCTGAACTGATTCGCAAAGAAAGACCACAAATTTAGAGCCACTTTAGAGTGAAGGAACATATGATTACTAGACTCCACTGAAGGCGTATTTCCACAACAGCAGCAACGAGAAACAAAAGGCACTCTACGAGCCTGAATATTAACATCCACCGGAAGGGCATTATGAAAAAGCCTCCAAATAAAACAGCTCACCCGCAAAGGAATCCAAGGCTGCCAAATGAGTTGAGCCCATCTCTGCACCGTACTGCGGACTCGAAAATGATTCCAAAAAACCCCAGCGTTGAACTCCCCTGACGACGTTAACTCAAAAATCAAATGATCCCGTTTAGTCTCATCACAGCGAATCTGCTGAACCAAACCCCTTCGAGAATCTGGAATTAAAGGCCAGATTTCTTCCCAATGCCGCATAGCCTTAGCTACTGTGAGAGTTCTATCCACCGGCCTAGGACCAATCAGAAGCTCGCCGCACCAGTTCTCGTGCCAGAATGAAATATCCCCTTGCCCCACTGCCCAGCGAACCGTCTGCCTAACCAAAAGAATCTGAGACCAAACTGCCTTCCACGGTTTGGACGCATAACGGGACACAGCCAACTCCTCAATGCCATATTTCGCTACACAAAACCTTGCCCAAAGACCCTGCTTGTTGAGAACTCGCCATGCTAACTTAGCATGCATAGACTCCATCACTTGGGTAAAAGGACGAATACCTGCACCGCCTCAATACCAGATGCACCGATGCCATGCAACCCAGTGAGTACGACGCTCACCATTATTGCTCCATAAGAATTCAGCTAGCCGTTGCTCCAATCTGCGCAGAAGAGACTTGGGGATCGGGAGGGCAGCTAAGGCATACACAGGCAAACTACACAACACCGATTTAATTAGCGTAACCTTCCCACCGAACGAAAGCAACTTACTACGCCAACCCATAATCTTGCCCATAATCTTGCTTTCCAGATTTTCGAAATAGGAACATTTTATTCGGCCTTTGAACAGAGGGAGACCCAAATAAATTAAAGGCCAAACCTTGTGAACATAACCCGACCATCTCTCAATGTTCATATCTTGTCTCCTAGAACAATTGCTTGAAGAAAAGAAACCACTCTTATTATCGTTAACCCGCTGCCCCGACGAGCTTTCATACGCTCTCAAAACCTTCTTAAGCCCCAAAATAGAACGCTTCGAACCATTGCAAAACAGGAGCAAATCATCTGCATAAAAAAGATGAGTAATCACATCACCTCTCCTGCCATGAATAAAAGGAAGGATCAACCCCTGAGAAACAGAAACAAATTACCGGATATTATGAGACGTAACTTCTTGAGCCGAATGAATAACAAAGGTGAAAGCGATCACCCCGTCGCACTCCCCGATTTGCTTTAAAAAATCCCGGTTGTCCCATTAACTTTAAAAGAATACCAAATTCGAGAAGATTCTCGAATCACCCACAAAAATTGACATGAAAACCAAAAGCTTGCAAAACACGCTGAATAAAGCCCCACTCCAAACGGTCATACGCTTTAGACATATCAATCTTGAAAACCACATTCCCCCCTCGAGTTTTGTTGTCTATGCGTTGGACTAATTCATGCGCCAGCAGAATGTTCTCCTGAATACTACGACCCTTCACAAAACCAGACTGATGCTCCGAGACCAGATTAGGGAGAAGCAAAGATAAACGGTTGGCTAAAAGTTTAGAAATAATCTTAGCAGCAAAATTACACAAGCTGATCGGCCTTAAATCCCCTAGATTCTCCGGATTAGAAACTTTTGGCAGAAGAATAATAGAGGCAGAAGAGATGCCCCTATGCATGACACTGCCACGAAAAAAATCTAAAACCGCTCCCATAACATCCATTTTAATGATTGACCAACACCCTTGAAAAAACCAGCCAGTGTAACCATCCGGCCCCGGCGCGCTAGAGGGGTTTAGAGACTTAATAACAGCCCATACCTCTTCTTCCGACGGCGTAGTCAACAGAGAAATATTCTCCGCCTCCGATACTTTGGAACAAAAACCCTCTAATAATTCCTCCTCCATAACAGGATTAGTAGACGCAAAAATGCTGGAAAAATATGTCTCTGCCATAGAACCAATTTGCCCAGGATCCTCAGTTAAAGTTCCATCTGGGAGACGCAGCTTAATCACATTCCGTTGGGCTCTGTCCTTGATACTAGCATGGAAGAAAGCAGTATTACGGTCCCCCTCGCATACCCAAGATTGGCGCGCTTTCATCTCCCACATCTCCGCATCCCAGCCCAAGAGTTGATTAAGGCGACTCTTTGCGGTATGTAAACCCTCATCTACTGCTATGCCTCCCCCCATTTGCAAGTCTAACTCAAGTTTAAGAATATCATCCTTGGTGGCATCTATATTACGTTGAACATTACCAAAAACCCGCCAGTTCCAGTCTCGAAGCGAAAATCGAAGCCGACGCAGCTTCCCATATAATAAAGTCATACCCTCTCCCCAACACGGAATACTCCACTGATCCGCTATAAAAGCTAGAAAATCTGGGTGATCTAACCACATACGCTGAAAACGAAATCCCCCTTTATGCTTGACAGACTCCCGAAAATCCAACAAAAGAGGAGCATGATCCGACACAGCTGTGACTAAATGTGATACTTGAAGCCGAGGAAAAAGAAGCTTGAAAGCCCCGTTAACCAAAACTCTGTCCAGTCTCTTCCAAATCCGACGGGTCCCTGCCTGCTGATTACACCAAGTAAAACGACTCCCCTCAAAACCCGCGTCAGCCAAACCCGCCTGAAACATACAGTTATTAAATTCTGCCATTTCTCCTAACTCGCACGGCGCCCCGCCCAACTTCTCATCAGACTGACTAATAACATTAAAATCACCGCCCACGAACCACGGAATTGTACATCCTACCGAAATACCTTCTAAATCCCTCCATAAATCCATTCGATCCTGTCTATTACATTTAGCATACACCACAGTGGCCATAGTTGGAGTTAGATTCGGGATGGTTACCATAACCGTTAACTGCTGCGAAGAGCTAGAAACAAGAGAGACATCAACACCATTATTCCATAATAACCATATATGTCTATTAACAGGATTTACATGCAAATGTTTGTCAAAACCGACCCGCCGACAAAATTTAAATAGTCTATCACCACTCGTCTTGGGCTCTAAAACTGCACATAAAAAGGATTTATGTTGCCGAATTAAAGACTTCAGATAAGTACGTGTAGGCTTGTTACAGACACCCCTTGCATTCCATATGACTATCGTCATTAAAACTAACAAGAAGTGTGATTACCCTGGGCTTTACTCGCCGCCCTAGTCAGCCGAACATTTTCTTTCAAAAACTGAGCTTTTTTCACCTCAGCATGCAAGCTAATACACCATTTCGGGAAAGACGGACGGAGACGAACACTGCCTACATCCACATCTGTGAACAGCCCGTTTCTTTCCACCACTGTGTCATTGTAATCCCCATTTGTCGAGTGAGCCTTACCAAACTTACGTGGCACCATATGAAGAATACCATCCCCTAATTCACCTAAGAAAACTTCGTCGTGAAAAGATTTCTGCCTGGCCTGTGGAACCCTCGGCATAGCCTCCTGATTTTCATTCGTTGCTTCTGGCTCCATCGTGCCTACCACATTAACTACATTATCGTCCAAACCATCCAATACCTCAAAAGAGTTTTTCACAACCACCGGGTTTGCCTTCTCCGAGCCAGCCTGTTTCGCATGCCCTAATACTTCCTTGGGCAGAAACCCCGACTCAGAAATATCAACATGTTCGACCTCTAAAGGAACCCCCTGCGAATTTTTTGCCATCGATACTGAGGCTCCATCACCCGCCGCTACAATCTTCACCGGAGTCCAACGTTGACGTTGCGTCGGTAAGCGATGTTGCGACATTCCATCAGTCTGCAGAGAAGGCTGTTTCTTTAAAGTCTGGGCATTATTAATTTCTTCCCTTAAATGCTCCGTATTGGACTGTTTAGCCGCCTTTGCCTTAACATCCCGAAACTGATTTGAATCACGAGTCTTTCCCAAATCAGGCGCATCGCCATGCACTACCCCTTCCTTGTTACTATCATTTTTCCTACCCCGGCCCTTCCGGCAATGCAACTTTGTATGACCCAGCAAACCACACTCTGTACAGAAACGAATGTTACCCTCAAATTCGAGGGCCTGCCAGAACCCATCCTCTTTGCTTGATCCTATCCAAACCCTAGTCGGGAGGGGTAATGCAACGTCAATCTCAATACAAATTCTAGCAAACATGGGCCGAACCAAAGCTAAAGTTTTCTCATCCGCTCTCAAAAAATGCCCGAGAGTATTCCCAATACACGCAAGGAAGGACGGATTGAAAAACATCAATGGTAAGTGATGTAATCGGACCCAAACCGCCACCTTTGTAACATCCTTCCGGAAAGCAAAATCGGCCGACCACCGAAAAGATCGGTACATGCATGACTGAATCATATGCGATTCTTTTGAGAGGGCGAGAACTAGATCTTCCGGCGACGATAACCTTACCATAACATGTCTTGGATCCAAGCAATCCTACAACAAAAGGACCCTTTAGTTTCCAATTCTTCGAAATATCCTCCTGAATAACATTCACCGTCGGGCGCCCTGCCGAAAACTTGAGAATTAAAGTGTTCTCAAACTGTTTTGCCGCCGATTCCAATTCTACCGGCGAAAAGAGACACCCTGGATCGCCATCCACCACCACTGCCTGACGGCCAACCAAAGGGACAGCTTGAAGCACCGGTGCGCCTTGTCCCACGAAAGGTTTTGGGTTCGATAAAACGTTAGCATAAGTACAAGGAGTTCCATTGACCGACGGATTTGTAGCCGGCGGCGTAGGGTCCGGAGGAACCGGGGGCGGAGCCGCCATGGCAGCCGCCATGCAGATGAAACCCTAACTAAGGCGAGTAGACCGAATTTAGAGAGAGAAAGTCTTTTGCTCCCACTGTATTGACAAACCTCTAACTTGATGCGCTCATATATAAGATTCTTTTCAGTGCCCTCAAGTTTCTTGTAAGATATTGTTCCAAGAGGTATAATGCTACGGGCAATTATTCCAAGCTCATTGGAGAACTTTGTAGACGTTATCCTATTCACGGGCCTTCCTTTTGATTCGGGAACTAATGTACCTATCTAGTCCTTTCCTTTTGTTTTCCCTCGTGTTACTAACAAAGCAAATGAAATTAAAGTGTGAGATAAAACTATTTCTTTTTTTTTCAAAAAAAACAATAATACATTTTCAAACAAGATCCGCATCAACCTGTACATTTATACAAGATGCGATACCCAAAAAAGGTAAAATAAATGGCCTCTTAAAGGCTTTATAATACATAAAGCGCATTGCATAATACGAAAATTCCTTAGCAATAAGATGATCATGTCACGATTGCTTCATCATTTCTATCAGATAGATAGTGTTGGCATCGCCTAAACCATATCATTTAGCGCCCCATGCATACCTCCAATGCTTCTACAAGCTTACGTACTTCGATTTATATTTTGTGTTTGAACTGTTTCAAGAACAGATCGGATCATGGGGAAGAACAATACAAGACTATGTGACAAGGTTTTAATTACCTCGGTTAGCTTGATTGCGTAATGTTTTCCTTTTCATAAGCAAAATAGAATGTCTCCACGCCACACGGTATAGGAATTAGAAACCCTATATGGACTCATCAAATTAATAGACAAGTGAAGGTAGAAGACTCTTGAGTCTTTCTCGACCATGCAGATATGCCTAGGGGAAAACTTACTGTGTATGGCGTCATGTCGTGTGATCAACACAAATGCGTATGATTTGTCTGATTGCATCAAGATCAGAAATTAAACCACAATGCAACTTTTTAGCAACCGAAAGAATCTAAAACAAGAACAGAATCAGAAGATCAGATAATGAAACAGGAGGCTTGAAAGTTCACTAAAAACTGGGGTTGTAACACAATCTAATCATATTATACTACCTCAAACAATTAAGTAATTTTTCAGTTTTTTTGTTTTTCCTTCAAAGAATCAATGAGCCAAGCTTGTTTGATTGACGTGCTCTAGCTAAAATATATTTTGCGGTGGCATCCGCCAAGTAAATTTCCTTTGGAGGCCACATTTATGAGTAACCAACTACATGAGGTGGAACTATTAGCTTTTGAGTAAGACCCGTTCTTTCGGCCACAACCGAAGGTGAAGCATTTGACCCTTCGTCTTTGTCAAAGCAACATCTTCAACCATATATGAAATAGAACTAGCAGAAGTAGAAGAATCAAGTGCCAGTTTAGAAGCCAGTTTAGAAGCCAGTTTTTGTTAGTGAGGTCTAGCTACAAACTTATTAAATGAAATGGGCTGTGTTGGATTTTGATGATTATCATTATCGACCAAAACTTCATTCTTTTTGTTTTTCATAGTGTGCTTTATTCTGGTACTTTTACTATTCCCAATGAATGATTGAGATGATCATATGATATTCTAGCTTTGAAACCGAATGTTACCGAATGTTATTTATCCTTTTTTTCTCCCCATAAAGCGCTTACTTTTCTACGTCAATACTACAAATGGTCATCCACGCTTGCGAGATAAAGATAGGGAGGCGGGAGATGCACACACGTAAATCAAAGCATTGAAGTACTACGAGCGCCTCAAAGACAAAGGCGGTTGAAGAGGTACTACATTATGATATTTGTACCTATAGATTTCTTGTCGCATCCACGTCTCAGTATACATATTATATGTAGGTAAGGAGGGCTTCGTAAAGGCATGTTCCAAAATGTGCACCTAATTCAAGATAGTAAATGCCTTCATCTAGAGTTTGTAAACCCAAACTTTTGTGGGGAAACCATTGTGGGACAAATCCAACCCCAATCTTAATGTAAATATGACTCTTTATAAGTCAAAAGTGCATAAATTCTAAACACCGAGGGAATTTTGGCACAAACTTCTAACGATGACTTATGTGACTTATAAGCCTTCTAAGTCAAGATCCTTCCTCGCTTCTTCCTTTTTAAGTTTTCTTCTTCTAATAGTGCATCGATATTTGCTACATATTAACTCGGTTGCTCGTGATCTTGTTTGCCACCGCCATTGTAGTTAAGTGATGAGTTAAACAAAGTGGATGAGAAGCTAAAAGCATCTCAAGCTCTTCTAGAAAGCAAGGTATCTTATGTTTGTCGATGCTTGTCAAAGTACTTTTATCACGTATATTCAGCTTTTAGAAACTTATTTTGCATATTGTTTCTACGTTTCGAACCTAGAGCTTAAGAAGATAAATGACGATAAGAAAGCCGCTTTTGGTCTGCACAATTTGCTGCAAGCCACCCTTCAGAGTTCATGCCTTTGCCCAAAAGATGATGAGATGCCTCCTATTGAGGCCATTATTACTCCATTGGAGGCGAGCTAAAGCCGACTAGGATGGAGGTAATCCACTTGGCCCATTATGACCCAATAACTTTCTTCATCATTAAGGGCTCCTTGAGACATTAATCGGTAATCACCCACAATAGTGGTAATAAAGTTTGGTTAGCAAAGAGGAGAAAGGAAAAGAAGGGATTAAAAACTAACTCGATCATGGGATTCAAGTTTTTCAATTGTACTCCATGACATTTTGGCAATTTTAGGTAGCAAAGTTGCAAGATGATAGCTGGGCAATGGATCGGCTTACTAAATCTAAAGAGGCGATTTTATCGGAGGCCGAGAAAGTCGCTCAAATGGCTTTGGCAAAATCATCCTTGGTTGATGATCTACGAATAAAATCAAGAGCTAATGAAGCATTGAAATATGCAGTATGCGTGTATTTAAAGCCTTTCCTTTAGCATCTTATTGCTTTTTTTTATAAGTAATAAACAAATATATTAACAAGCGACAAAATAGGTGTCCCGTCCTTTGTATACATGTAGTATACTCTAGCAAAAGAGACTATACAATAGAAAAGCTATCTAAAAACTCAACAAAAGAACCGGCCCAAACTCCGACTCTTTCAGGCACCAAACTCGATCGACTCCACAACACTATTTGATTCAATTCTATCCGCATGCGCCTCCATATTCTCAAAAGTTCTAATGACATGCTCAATCCAAATATGAAATACCCCAAAGACACCGCTAAAGTAACCATGTACCTCCTCACTACGCTTTCTTTTCTTGTTGTTCGATGCTTCCCTCGGGGGCGTAGATGGAACTTTGGTGAGTTGCTCTAGCTCATCATCTCCTCAACTCTCGAGGTTTCACACCTCTTTCAATTTTTCCATTGAATATCCAACTCTTTTTCCTCCAATGGTGATTATCATCTAAATATCCTACTTTTTCCAAGTTTACAACAATCGAACCTCGCAAGTTTACAACCTGAACAAAAATCTTGTCCAAGCTCAACAACTCTATTAACCGCTAACCGCAAGTTTACAACTTGTGCAAGTTTATCATTAGTGCATTACCGCATTACAACACCCGCATACAAACAAAATCCAACACTCGGATACAAACAACTCTACAACATGATACCGCATTACTCCATTACAACACTCTGATACAAACAAAATCCAACACATGCATACAAACAACTCTACAACCGCTAACTGCAAGTTTACAACTTGTGCAAGTTTATCATTATCAGACACGCATTACAACACTGCATAAGTTTATCATTATCAGAGCACGCATTATCGCATTACAAACACCTGATACAAACAAAATCCAACACCGCATACAAACAACTGGTATCGCAAGTTTACAACTTTTGCAAGTTTATCATTATCGCATTATCAGATATAAAGACTAAGATATCGTGACATAACACCTGCACAATTTTATCATTATCAGATTATCGCATTATCAGATATCGCATTATCAGACATAACACCAGAGATACAAACAAATCCAACACCGCATACAAACAACTCAATCAAGTAAGTTTACAACTTGTGCAAGTTTATCATTACTGCATCAAATTTACAACACTGCATACAAACAAAAAATCCAAGTACCATTATCTGCATTAAA
>JABEVN020001114.1:0-26294 GCA_013146195.2 Codonopsis lanceolata | reverse complement strand
CGATTATTTGATGATTTATTCTCGGTTTGTGGCTTTTTCCTTGTTTAACAAATCTGATGTTACAAGTGTGTTTGCTAATTTTAAAAGGCAAATTGAAAATCAACTTTCGTCGTATATACGCTATGCATCTTGTTAAAACTTTTCAAACCGATGGGGGGTGAATTCTTGGGCGTCCTATTTACGTCTTTTTCTTTCCAAGTTTAGGATTAGACATCAACTTACTTGCCCATATACATCTCAACAAAATGGAGTTATCGAGCGTAACCGGCACCGTATATAGTCGAATGGTTTATGTCTCTTGTCTAAATCAAGGTTCCATATCGATTCGGTTAGAAGCTTTTAACACGGCATCTGTTATCTAATCAATCGTCTTCCAATGCGTCAACATAATTTTATCTCTCCATATCAAAAATTACTCCTCCGGAAACCCGATTATCGTTTTCTTAAAGTCTTTGGGTGCTTGTGCTTTCCTCATATTCATCATTATAACTCTCATAAGCTTATGTTTAGATCCATACAATGCATTTTTCTTGGCTATGATAATTGTCGTAAAGGTTACAGGTGCATGGATTTGGTGAGTGGTCGTGTGTATATTTCCCGACATGTGGTGTTTGATGAAGATTTTCCCTTTCACAAGTATTCCAAGGATACCGAGATCGCTGACTTCTCAACCTATTTGTTCGGACAGCCACAACCACACTATTGATCCTTCGATAATGGTTTCCACCAGTCCACCTCTTGCACCTCCTCCTGCACCTTGCTCTCCAGCTGAACCAACTACTCCATCTCAGATGCTTTCCACTACTCACACTCCTACGAGTAGTCCAGTTCAGCCCGTGCATGCCACTCTTCCTGCGTCATCCATGCGGCCAAGCTTTCAGTCCTCTCCTGTCCCGTTACATCTCTCCCCGGATGTTGCTGTTATATCTGACTCCTCGTCCGTCACCGCCAGCCCGCTTGCAAATGCCACCTCTCAGCTTATACCAGATTCCTCTCCTCCCTCTCAGAGATCACGCACGTAAGGCGAGTTCTGCTAGTAACACGCCTCTCAGATTCTCTCCGCATGCTGGTTGCTTTCTTCGCTAGTACTTCCCTCACTTTTGAGCATATTCAAGCAAGGATCTCAGATTTCTCATTGGAAGCAAGCTATGACCGAGGAAATTTCCGCTCTTCATAAAAACAAGACTTGGCACCTTATTCCTTTTGATCCACGAATAAACATCGTCGGGTGTCGTTGAATCTACAAAGTCAAACGAAAAGCTGATGGGTCAATTGAGTGTTACGAAGTCCGATTAGTGGCTCAAGGGTTTAGTCAACAGGCCGGTATTGATTTTGATGAAACGTTTAGTCCAGTTGTCAAACCTTCGACTATTCGTACTATTTTGGTTGTGGCTCACTCTCGTCATTGGGATATTAAGGAGTTGGATGTCCGGAATGCATTCTTAAATGGCATTCTACACGAGGATGTGTACATGAAACAACCTCCGGGGTTTGATAATACGTCGACACCAAGTCACGTCTACAAACTTGATAAAGCTTTGTATGGTCTTAAGCAATCCCCACGCGGTGTGGTATCATCATCTTCACAGCTTTTTGCTCGGTCAAGGTTTCTTTAATAGTCGCTCGTGATTATTCTCTCTGCTCATTCTAAGCATACAGCGTGTCCACAATTGTGATTCTTGTTTATGTTGATGACATAATTATCACTGGCTCTTCGTCTTCCGAGGTCAATGCTGTTATTGATACCATCTGTGACACGTTTGAAAGTCGTAGTTAGGCGACTTAAGTTTCTTCGGGCTCAAGCAACACGCCGTGGTGATACTCTTCATGTATCACCGACTCGGTATGCTATTGATTTGTTAGATCGCTTTCACATGGCCGACTGCAAACCTGCCTCCACACCCACAGCATCTACTGGTCGATTGACCTCACTGGATGGTGCCTTGGTAGTCGATGCCTCTCTATCGCAGCTTTGGTTGGGGTCTTCAAGATCTCACCCTAACCCGACCCAACCTCTCGTTCGCAGTTAATCAAGTATGTCAGTTTATGCATCAACCCCGGACGAGTCACTTTCAGGCAGCCAAACGGATCCTTCGCTTCGTTAAAGGTACTTTGTACCGAGGCCTTACCTTCTACCCATCTTCTAATTTCGCTATCAAGGCTTACTATGATTCAGATTGGGCAGGGGACCCAAATGATCATCGCCCTACAACGGGGTCGTGCATCTATGTTGGTCCGAATCTTGTCTCGTGGACGGCTAAGAAACAACCCACAGTATCTCGGTCTAGCAGTGAAGCTGAATACCGTGCCTTAGCCACTACTGCAGCTGAACTTCGTTGGTTTGCATACTTGTTTCATGAGCTTGACATCCGTCTCGCGCCTCCGTCGTTATAATGTGACAATATTTCTGCTCTTCATATGGCACGCAATCCTGTTTTTCATGCTCGGACTCGTTACATAGAAATCGATTATCACTTTCTTCGTGAACTTGTTACGTGTGGGTTTATTCGGCTTCACTACGTTTGCTCGGATGATCAACTTGATGATTTATTCACCAAAGGACTTCCGAAGCCGCGGTTCAACTCCTTGTCATTCAAGCTGCAACTTCCCTTCGGTCGTCTAGCTTGAGGGTGGGTATTAGCCGTATGGGTGTAAGTGTAATTTAGCAATCTAATATAATTGTATTTATTTAGTTAGATTGATTGTAATCTTACATTGATTGCAATGTTGGGGAAGAGGTTAGGTTCCCTGTATATAAACCTAACCTGATTGATATGAGAAGATCATGAAGTGCTGGGACTGCCGCATTCTTTCTCCCCTTCTCACTTTCCGTTTCTATCTGTGATATAATCCTATCAGAAACCCTATGTTTACACCCAACGGTGCCACTATTTACTCGTAAATGCAGGGAGGATTGTAAGATTTGTGGCTATGACATACCAGCTGATTCTAGGATTCTCATTAATGTCTATGCCATCATGCGAGACGACGATTCTTGGGAAATGCCAACGAAATTTTGGCCTGAGAGATTTATGGAGAGCCAAATTGATATGAAGGGCCATGATTTCAATTTTTTGTCGTTTGGGAGTGGAAGGAGAAGATGTGTTGGACTTGGGCTTTCCCATATTGTAATGCATGTGATACATGAGGTTTGTTCGGTGCTTTGACTGGAAAACTGATGGAGGTGGAAAGGTTGAAATGGAAGAAGGGTTAGGAATAACTTTGGGCATGTCTCGTCCTCTTGTATGCTTCCCCACTTTACTCATTAATCCCATGGAGACTACGAACGGTTCGGAGAATCCAATACATTCTGATTCCACGTTGTTTTATTAATGTTTGGGAAATACTATCAACGTGGGCAGAGTTGTTGGATGCGGTGGCTATGCTCTGTGAGATCGGAATAAAGTTGTGAATTTATCTTTGTTCCAATCCTTATCTAACGCAAAGGTTTTCTCAAAGTTCGATCTCAAGTCGGGTTTTTGGCAACTAGGAATTGGTGAATTGCACCTGAAGATAGACCAAAGACATCATTCTTCTTAAGGGAAGTATGTCTCCTAATTAAGTTTTTATGAATCTATTATACTTGTGGCCATATTTCTAAATGCGGAATGCTTAATATAACATCTGTTTAATACTTAATATATCACTTTTTATTGTAAAAATACTATATTACCCTTAATAAAAAAATGTTTTTTATTTCAGGAATAGGGACTGGTTTGTGAGCAGTCCCAAAAAAATAAAAAATAATAATGCAAAGGGACTGATTTGGGAGCAGTCCTAAAAAAACAAATTATTTTTTCAGGCATAGGGATCGGTTTGGGACCAGTCCTAAAATAAAAAAAATAAATTCAAGTATTGTGACCGGTTTGGGACTAGTCCTAGAATTTTTTTTTTCAGTCATTGGGATCGGTTCTACAAAAAGAATAAAATAATAATCAATCATTAGGACCGGTTTGGGACCAATCCTAAAAAAATAAAATTTCAGGCATTAGGACCGGTTTGAACCGGTCCTAATTTTTTTTTTCATTGACTCATAAAATGGCAAAGGTCAATTTGGTCCTTTTTTTTTAAATGTTGTATTAAATATTTTATAGGTGTTATATTAAGTAGGCCAAATTACACTCCCAAGTATACACTCAATCCCAGATGATCAATACCCAACATAATTTTATCCCAATTTGGTACCTGATGTTGCCATTTGTGTCAAACAACTATATAGGGCCTAACTTAAGTGTGTCTGACTTAACGTTTTTTCACTAATAAAATATAATATCCCGAGCCCGAGAGCCCAGTCCGCTACGTGTAGCCCACAAACTGACACACTGAGCACGCAACACCTTGGGTTATCAAGCCCACGACAAGGTGACCCAAAAATCTATGGATGATGTTGGTGTCTAGAGGTAATGTGTGGTCACCTTACAAACCACACACAAGTCCTACATCTACCAAATGTGAAATTGGGAGTATTACACAAAAGTTAGCCCTAGGTAGCTATTTAGTACAAATGATAACATCAGGTGCCAAATTGAGACAAACCTTATGTTAGGTAGTTATCAGAAATTTAAAGTATACTTTTGGAAGAAATTTGTAATTTGGCCTATTAAGTAGTTATTATGTTCAATTAAGCAAATATTTTAATTATGTATCAAAGAAAAAGAAAAGCACGGATGTGCATGCAATTGAATATTGACCGTAGAGCTTTTCTAGCTGGCCTGCCTGGCCATGAGCCCACTTTAATAAGTAGAATATTAATGCTAGTTGGAGTTAACTTACGCAATCACAAGAGAAGGGAAAGTCTTCCATGAAGAAAATGGGCGTTGATATAGAGAGATAATGTCCACCGGTGAAACTGACCTGAAAAGAATCACCGAACAATTCGTTGAAAAACTCAAACACAAGCAGGACAAGGAAAAGCAGGATAACTGAACTCATTAATTATGATTGCTCCATTTTTGTATGTTTAGAAAATATATAGCTTTGCTTAATTATATTAGGAAACCGATTAGAATAATAAGTCTAGGAAAACTAAATTGAATAGAAATAGGAGTCATTTAGTTTAGTAATAAGGTCTCTTTTATATAAAGGGATAATTTTGTGCGTTTTAGACAATTTTTTTGATTCATACAATTCAATTAGATTGTATTTCTTATTGGTGCGCCAATAGCAAAGGAGAAACTCCTTTTTTATTACTTGATTTCGTTGGTTTGTGCGTTAACAAATAAAACATTTATTCTCTTTTCACCCGTTCGTGTGTTACGAACAAGACCCGTTTTATTACACGCTTCCGTTCTACGCCAGAAACCCAAGATACCGAGAAGGTAAGAAAAACCAAAGAAGGACCAAAGATATGTAGAAACTGATAAAGTTTAGGAATAATGACATAGCCTTTCCATTGAATAAATCACATATTTATAGGGGGATTTACAATTAGGGTTACACTAGGAGTAGGATACAAGAAACATATACAAGGAAGGTAACACAATTAGGAAAGAACTCTACAAGGTAATTACCACTAATTACTCATTACAAATCAACATGAATAATTAAAAGATATTATTCTCTAACATGCCCCCGCAAGATGGACGTCCGAGAGGAGAGACCAATCTTGTGAAGTAAGTGATGAAACCGTTGGCGAGCAAGAGGCTTGGTCAAAGCATCAGCTAGTTGATCGGCCGAGGAGACATGGCAAACTCGCATAAGCCCATCCTGAACTTGTTGCCGAATGAAGTGAAAGTCCAGAGCCACATGCTTCATGCGAGTATGAAAAACCGGGTTAGAACACAAACTCGTAGCACCCACATTGTCACAAAAATGACCGGTTGAGTCGAGAGGCGAGACCGAGTTCGCTAAGAAGAGACAATCCACCGACTTCACCGCAGCGGCGACCCACGCCCGGTATTCGCCTTCGCCGAGGAGCGAGCTACGGGCGTTGTTTCTTGGAGCTCCAAGAGATCGGGTTGCTGCCAAGATAGACAATGTAGGCACTGGTGGATGTGTAGTCATCCTTGTTGCCAGCCCAGTCGGCATCAGTAAAGGCATGAAGAGCAGGAGGAGACTGGCGATGAAGGAGGATGCCCGCATCAATTGTGCCACGTAGATACCGAAGAACTCGTTTGACCGCAATCCGATTAGCTTAGTGGTCGGCCTATGCATGAATCGGGAGAGTTTGTTGGACGAAAGGCAACATCAGCCGAGTGAGAGACAAATATTGAAGACCGCCGACCATTGCTCAAATTTTCGCTTGATTCGAGAGCGAGCTCGTGTGAAGAGTCAAGGTAGGCGAGGTAGCAAGAGGCGAGCTACGGGCAAGCATCGGTCATGCTCGTGCGAGCAAGGAGATCATCTATATACCCTCGCCGGGAGAGCAGAAGACCACTTGGTCAAACTTAACATCTTCAACCCCAAGAAAGTAGTGAAGAACACCAAGGTCCTTGAGAGAAAAAAGAGTAAAGCATAGAGATGAAAGTCCGAACCCCCACTGGCCGGTTTCCGGTGACAATGATGTCATCCACATATACAAGGAGATAGATGATGGTGCCCGTAGTACGAAGGATAAACAGCGATGTGTCAGCCACCGAGTTTTGGAAGCCAGAGACAAGAAGAAACTGACGCAGCTCATTATACCATGCTCTGGGAGCCTGCTTGAGACCATAAATAGCTTGCAAGCTAAGACACATGTTGAGGTTTGTCCTTATCGGTGAACCCAGGCGGTTGAGCCATGAATACCTCCTCGGACAAAGTTGCCTTGAAGAAAAGCATTGTTCACATCCAGTTGACGAAGATCCCATCCTTGACAAGCGGCAAGTGAGAGAACAAGACGAGCACGTTGGTCGGTTTAACCATTTGAAAGTCTCATGGTAGTCAACCCAGTCGCCGGTGAAATCCCTTGGCTACTAGGCGAAGCTTTGTAGCGATCAACATTATCAATCGATGGCGCTTGATACCAGTAGATCCACTTACAACCAACGATATTGAAAGCATCGCCTGAAGGAACTAGATCCCAAGTCCATTGCGAGCAAGGGCATCAAACTCTTCGACATGGCCCGACGCCACTTCACATCCTTGAGAGCCCGGTAACACATGTGGGTTCACTGCTCTATCGCTAGGTGAGCCGAAAGACTCATTTTGATCTTTCGGTTTGAAGATGTTGTTCTTGGAGCGAGTGCCTATGGAGGATGTGTGCCGTGAGTGGAGCAACGAGGCGAGGCAAGAGCCGAGCAGCGGGCATGGGAACCAATGTAGCGGGCAATGTGACTTGCAGCAGAGTGATCCTCGGGCACGCATCTTGGTTGCCGAGGAGGGCAGCAACGGATAAAGGGCAATCCGCGACGAGGAACCGGTGGCAAGAGGATGGAGCAACGGCACGGGGACAAGGAGCAAAGTGCGGTATCCGCGGGTACAGAGTCGATGCTGGGAGGGTGAAGTGGGCGAGCCGAGATCAACCAAAGCCGGATCAGTGGCGAGGAGCCACGACGTAGGGTACTGGAGGCGAGCGGCGACTCGGTGTGTATGAAGGACCGAAAGAGCTCATGAGGGGGAGCCAAGACTCACTATCATAGTAAGCTCATGTTTGTGCGAGTGGCCGGTGGTGGACATGGGAAAGGTGGACTCGACAAAGCGAACATGACGCAAATGATATGCAGCTTGGTGGTGCTCGGATCATACAGATAGGCACTCGAGTGAGCGAGTAAATCAAGGAAGACACACTGAAGTGGAGCGAGCATCGAAGTTTGTGGGCGGAGTAAGGACGAGCCAAGGATAACAGAGACAACCAAAAGCACGAAGCTTGGCGTAGTTTGGTAGAGAGCCAAAAGTTTATGGTAGGGAGATCGGCGAGCAAGTGTGGGTGTAGGTAGTCGATTTATGAGATAGGTCGCGGTTTGGAAAGCAAACGACCGTAAGGGCGCTAAGAGAAGCACGAGAGAGAAGCGGAGAGACCGCCTCAACAATGTGGCGATGGCGACGCCCGAGAACCCATTGTGTTCCGGCGTGGGGGCGAGGTAAGGTGAGAGATGCCATGGGCGACAGTAGGCGTGCCAAGCGTAGTCCTGCAAGCCCCATATACTGCCGCCATTGTCCGAGTAAAGGGTGACTATGGTTGTTTTAAAATAATTTTCCACTAAGGCTTTAAATTGGGAAAGATGGTGGCAACTTCGCATTTGAGTCTGAGCGGTAAAGCCGATGTAATGGGTATAGTGATCAACAAAGATCACATAGTATTTGAACCCATCAATCGAGGGAAGGGGGAGGTCCAAACATCAAGATAAATAGTTTGAAGAGGGAGAGTAGACACAATAGTATTTTTGATGAAAATGAATTTTATGACTTTTATTAGAAAGGCAATCATTACAAGGAAGAGGAGTGCGAGCAAAGGTCTAATGCTAAACCTAGGCTAGATAATATCTCGACTTTGACGATGGGGCCGCACGGATGGCCAAGACGATGATGCCGCCCCGATGAGAGACTTTGGAGCCGACACATGCGTAGGGGTGGGGCGGGAGACTATGGTCGGCCATTCATACACACCGCCCTTAGACCGTCCTGGCCAACAAGATTCTCCTCGTTAGCGCATCCTTCACATGAAAAGAAGTTGGTAAGAACTCAATAGAGGTTTTATTAGAGATGCAAAATTGAGATATGAATATAAGATTCTTTTTCATGTCAGGAACAAATAGAACATTATGAAGGGAAAAAGTGTGTGAGGGTGTATGAAGGGAGGAGGAACTAGGGGAGCAGACAGGAAGCCAACAAGAGCCCCGAAGAGGAGTTTGTCTTGGCGAATCCAAGGCTGGTAGTGAGGGTTTGGGGTGGGAACGTCCTTGGATGTTTGGGCATCCTTGGTGAGGACAGTGGGAGGCGGGCAAGGGTGTGAACCGTCTACAAACTTGTAGAGGTCATATCCAATGAGGGTGGCCTCAACTTGGAGTTTCCAAACTATGTAATTGGTAGAGGTGAGTTTGGTGATGTTGTGGTGGGAGATATTGATGAGGTCGAAGGTTTGGGTGGGATCAAGAGGGTTTTTGACGGTGAGAGAGTGATTTCCATTAGCCATTGTAGGGGGTGTTTAGGGCGGCGGCTAGAGGAAGAGGAAGAAGGTTTTAGGAGCAGAGCTCTGATACCATGTAGAAACTGATAAAGTTTAGGAATAATGGCATAGCCTTTCCATTGAATAAACCACATATTTATAGGGGGGTTTACAATTAGGGTTACACTAAGAGTAGGATACAAGAAACCTATACAAGGAAGGTAACACAATTAGGAAAGAACTCTACAAGGTAATTACCACTAAGTACTCATTACAAATCAACATGAATAATTAAAAGATATTATTCTCTAACAAGATATCCCTTTGTATTAAACTCTAACTGATATCAAGAAGAACCAAAGATATCCAGAAGTAAGAAAAGATTGTACACATGTCTTCTGCTGAGCACATTCGTCATAGTCCTGTAGTCCGCGAAGAATTAGAGTCAAAAGAAACAAACAAGCAGATCAACCATTGAAATAAAAGTCTTTAATGAAGAAATATCTTCTCTCTACATATAAAAGTCAATATTGTTTCTTACAAATTAATAGATGGACAAAAATAAATCTTCATCAAATAAATCACCCACTATTTAATTAAGGACAAAACAAGTAAATTTAGCATGATAAAAAATAATATTTGGGCGAAAATAGCCCTAAATATAATAAATCACTCACCATTAATTAAGGTCAAAACAAGTATTTGTCATCGGCTAATTAATTCCATTAACAATTAAATAATAATTTGATCCCTTGACTTGTACATATTTTAAAGTTATGTCCTACATTTTTGAATTTTACTTATTTCGTCTTGTATTTTGATCTTCTTAGCAGTTTCCCCCTCCTACCATTATCATTACAAATATCGTCCAATATTTTCTAAAATGACAAAAATACTTATATTTCCCCCTTCTACCAATTATCATTACAAATGTCGTCCTACATTTTTGAATTCTACTTATTTCGTCTTGCATTTTGATCTTCTTAGCAGAAATGTCGTTCAATATTTTCTAAAATGACAAAAATATGTATACTCAGTCAAGAGACTAAAACATTATTTGAAACAAAAAAATAATATGGTTTTACTTTCTTAAATGTGTTCGGGAAAGACATTATTAAATATATATGAAAAATTGTAATAATAGATTTGTTGGTGAGTATCGAGATATTAAGCAAATATGTAGCGTGTTTAGTTATTACTCGTGAATAAGTTAAGACAACAGGGTTAAGAAAATATGTCATAATGTCAAGAAGATGAAAAAAATGAAGAATCAATTGATAAATCTGTGCATTTTGTTAGAAAAGAAAGTTAAAATATATCGTTTACTTCTTTGAATTTTTAGACTATTACAAGTAGCCTTAAAAATTATTATACTCGTCCCTCACTTATAGATATTACAAATAAAACCACTATTAGTAATCACAAATAGCTGGGTTCAACATATTTTACTTATTTTCATAACTGAGTTCTAAACCACTAACTTCTTTTGTCTGAACTTGTTTTGTCCTCTTCATAGGACCCGAGGTAGTTACATGTGAGAATCTATGTATTCCCCTCCACTGACTTTCTTTTCTTCTACTGCAAGTCTCTTTTAATTGAAAAAGACCGTCACCACCCGTCATCCTTTCAAATAGTCCCACCCTAAAATTAAATTTTCTATTTGCTTAATAATTTGACACCAAAGGTGAATAGAAACTAAGAAACGAGAACGTTCGAATAAGAAGTTCGACTAATTGAAAGCTAAAGATTAGTATGTAAGCTTTAACATCACATCCTTGAAGATTAAGGCTTTTGAAGGTTTGAGATTGAGTGTTAGCCTAGTGGTTAACATGTTCTCTCGTCCTATAGTTGGTTGTAAGGTCGAATCTCATGGGTGCTATATGGGGATAGTTGAGGATAGGGCTTAACAAAAAATAACAAAAAGTTATTTTTGTTACATGGTTTGTTTTTCTTGCTCAAGTAATTTGGTATGTGGTTTTGAGAGATCTCTCTTTTTGGTTCTCTTACTTTCAATGACTTGATTTTGGTTATTTAGAAATGCCGTCTATTTATCAAGTCTTTTGAACTTGAAGTAAAACTAATTTACCCCTACATCACTTATGAAGTAAATGCTAACACTTTTGCTTGGCCAAAACTATATCCATATAACATTTAAATTGAATATTCTATTATGTTTTTTCTCCTTTAATGATCTTAAAAGTGATTCCTAGTATTTGAGATGCATGATTCTTTTATTTATCTATTTTTCATAACAAAAACTCTAAAAGATTATTTTAAATTTATTTTGTTTGCTTCATTCAGAAAGCAAAGAAGAAGAAATTGAGAAAGAAATGCCACCACAGAAGAGCATAAAATACCCATACCCGTCTACATTTAATGTGGCAAACTTTGTTACCATCATGCTTTCTAAAGTCAACTACAAGTCGTGGGTGTTACAGATTCTCTCACTTGTTGATATTCTTGAATTGCACGATTTCCTTATGAACCCACCGCCATCTCAGGACTACGATCATTGGAAAAGAACAGACATGCTTCTTCGAGGATGGATCTTAGGTTCCATTAGCGAAGATGTCTTTACGATATTAATCGACCAAGATCATGATCGTTTTAGTACGTCGAGAAGTATCATGCTCAAGATTGAAAATACCTTTGTTCGAGACATCACCAGTCGTGTTCTATCTCCAAAGCCCGTAACCACCGAGATAGGTATGTACAACTCCGCCCATCTGGCTAGTTACTTATGATTTCCTATGGACACAAGAGTAGTAATGAGTAAAGGCAGGTTGAATGATTTATTTACAAATTAAATTTTGTTTTATGACCCCATTTGCTAAAAACGTTTGAATATTTTTACCTATCTACTTAATAATACCCTTAGCTTTGTACCTTTATATATAAATAAATAAATATATATATATATATATATATATATATATATATATATATATATATATATATATTTATTTATTTATTTATTTATATTTATATGGTTGGGTTAAGCCTCTTATCTTTCTTGTGAGTTGACAATTTAATATAATGAGAGGTCCGGGTCCCTTCTTTTATACTTCTTTGGTTCTGTTCGGGGTAAAGAATCTATGTTTAAAAATTAATTTTTTTTAAAAAAGTGAAATATTTAATAGTCTATTACTAATAAAATGACAGTTTTATGCATTAATATTTGAAAGTGGATTTTTTATACAAAAATATCTTAAAATAGAAAGTGAACTCTTTACCTGAAACTAAAAATGTACTAATTACTAAGATTAATATAATTTATCATAGTATTTAACAAAGAAGTTTTGTACGAATTTGATTGAGGCACAAGGTTGGTGGTTGGTTGCTTACTTACGTAATTAAATCTTAAAAGCCTGATGGAAGCTCTGATGAAGAACTTCGACGATTCTGAATTTTCGCTTGAAGGAGGACAATTTGCAGATTTTTTTTAATATCTTCCTGCTGATGAAGAAGGTTTTTTTTTTTTTTTTTTTTTAAAGTAGATAAAAATCATAATATTTTAAGATGAGTCTACCTTAATAACATAACAGTATCAATATAATTTATTAATTTATACCAAAAGGTAGTACTCCCTCCGTCTCAAAATTATCGTCTGAATTGACTTGACGCACGGTTTAAGAAAGCACATTTAAATGAATTATTAATATTGGAATAATTTTTGGTTTCTTTTAAAGCCCATGAATATGTAGCCTAAAATTAAAGTAAGAAAAAAAAGTAATGGTAAAGTGGTAAAAATGATATACTAGAAAGGAAACTTTCAAACGAGACAATTATTTTGTGACAAACGAAAAAAAATTAAAAAATAAGATAATAATTTTAGGACGAAGGGTATATAACATAAACAAATACTTGTATAAGACGGTTTTACGAATTTTTTTATAAGATGGATCTTCTTTATCTAACTCATTATGTATTCATGGATTGAGATTTGAAAAAACGAAACTCCGTTTTTACGATTTAAAATCCGTAAGACGTTATATTACATATATAACAACTTAACGATCCTTGTAAAAGGGTTTCGAGATTGTCTAAATTACTTTTCCAAGACATTGATATCAACTATCTACTATCAACTATCAACTAACAACTATCAATTTAGATTTTTCATTTAATATTTTGAGTTAATCTGATAAGTCGACACATACTCTTTTAACAAGTTGGAAGAATTGATTGCCTCATTTTTTTCTTTCAAATCATTGCCTCATTTTAGTTTTTATATTGTCGGTCTAAATATATAATTACACAAGCAATCAAAAAAACTTTATTATTGAATGAAATAATTTAAAATTCAGACATTTATAGTTTATATGATTTCTTATAATTAATTGAGTAAAATTTGCATCCAATGACGGTATATTATTTTTTTACATGAGGTACCCTTAAAACATGACACGTGTCAATTACAATTTGTCTTGATTTTTTAAGATTTTGATTGGTTATATGTCATGTGTCAAAGGTTGCTCGTGTAAAAAGGATTTTTACTAATTTTTAAAAAATATTGATTGATTTAAACTTACTATCCTTTCCGGTTATTGTATGAAAATTTAATTCTTTATGATATAGGAGTGTGATAAGAAAAATAATTTTTTTCAAAAAAATATTGATGAATTGATATATGGAAGTAGGGGTGAGCGAAGTTTTTCGGAACTTACTATGGACGGACCAATACTTTGGATTTCCGGTTTAATTTTTACGAGAACAGGAATTGGGTCGGGGTTCGAAACCAAAAGCAAATCAGACCAAACCGGACCAATATTATTTATTATTAGTTTATTATATATAATATACTTATATATATATATATATATATATATAAATTGATAAGAAGATAATCAAAGAGATACAACTTACAATCTAAAGAAAATATATAATAATTTGATTCAATATTAAAGTTTCCTTATTTGTAAAGAGAAAATTGAGGGAAAACTTGTTCTTCCTATTAATTAATTTTTACGCCTCTTTTATGATTCCAAACATTATTAGTTTGAAAGATTGTTACACATAAATTAATTAAATTAACAATAAGGGGATCGGAGAGGAAGATGACTTGCAATAAATTTCCTTACAACTTTCTTTTTCGTTTCGCTTTATTAATTTGGAAGTAATTATTTTTACCTTTAGTTTATTTTTACAAGAACAACAAACCCAACAAAATGTTGTACGAATCAAGAACATGATTTGATTATTGATCATTGTTTTTTAGAAAATCTAGTTATCCTCTTGATCAAAGATACGCATCGTATTGGTTCGGTCCTAATTCTCGTACGTCTTCAATTGATTCTGGACCGAACCAATGTATTGGTTCTCAGACATATTGGGTTGGTCCTGGTTCTATATTTTAAAGAACCGGACTATTGGTCTAATCTGGTTTCTCTCGGTTTTCCAAAAAGTGGACGAACGACCAAATTGGAAGGATGATGATGCTACACAATTTGATGTTGGATCATTTTTTTTTATGGATTTTAGGATATTTGGGCTTATATGAAGGTTGGATCTTATATGAAATCTATCAAAAAAAGAGTACTTTAGAAGGAATGCAAGGTAGGGCCTCGCGAAACCTTTCCGGCGTGAGAGTAAGTCTTAAGTTTGATTCAAAGTAAAAGGACAGAGCTTCTGTGTGTAAAGTGAACGTACCTTTCAAATAAGACATTATAAGGTTTATATAGTCATTTGGGAGTGTAATCTGGGCTTAACCAGAGTAATTTTGCTTGGGTGATTTTTTTCCTGGTCCTTGTATCTCACGTGACTATCACGTGAAGACACATGTGTTTAGCTTGTGACTTGGATTTGGGCCGAATTCATAAGACAATTATAGAATAAATTATTTAAAGAGGTATGGAAATTATACTGTTTATTTTATCTTAAGAATTGAGATGCATCACATCAATTATCAATTATGATGTAAAAGGAGGAAATTGATATTGAAAGATTAGGTGGACCTTAATTTGTAATTAATAGTATTTGTTAATGCATCCGACTACATTTCTTAGTGGTGATGATGGTGCTGACGACTACAAGGATGGTGGTGTTAGGGGTGGTGTTGGCGACGATTATAGGGATAACAGCGGTGGTTTAGATGAAATACAACATTGTGAGATTTTCAAATATCCATATGAGTTTCGGTTTCAATTTTAAAAATTCAAAATTCAAAAAAAATAATTTTGGTTTGTAAAAAGTAAAATTTAAGGTTCTGGTGGTGGTGTACCTATAATTGATGGGTTTTTGCAAATGAGTTGCTTTGAAGAAAGTAGTAAGGAATTAGAAAAAGAAATAAACTAGAATAAAATAAAATAGATTTTTGGTTAATGGAGTTATTTAAGGTGGTAGTGGTGTTGTGGTGGTAATGGTGGTTGATCTATAAATGATGGGGTTGATGGAAAGAAAGTGAAGGTTAAGAAAATAAATTAAATTAATTCTAAATTTCATTTTTGGGAGTAATGCATTTTTTTTACTTTAAATTTAAATATGAGAAAAATTAGAAATTCAACATTATTAACCTTACAACTAATTTTATAATTTTTCAACGCTTAGTTGTAAAGAAAGTAGTATAATTAGTTGTAAAAATAGTGTTTTACTTATAATTATGTCAAATTACAATCCCCCCAAAAGTATTTACCAACATAGTGCACCCCAAGGTCCTCAACCTAAGGTTTGTCTCATAATGGTATATAACGTTAATTTTTTTTTTCTACTTTCCACCATAACCGCGACAACTGTTAGAAAAGTCACGTTAAATAACATGTGATCTTCCACGTGTGGAGTATTGTTTTTGACATTTCCTTGTGGGCGTTAACTCGACGGAAATATTAGGAATTTGGTGTAAACTTTGGGGCTGCTAAATGTATTTTAGCCTAATAAAAATTTAAATAAATTATAATTTTCTAAAAAATTATATAAATGTGTGTGGAAAGCTAAAATATTTTTAAAAAAATGGAGTGGGATACACCATTCTATTTTTTCCTACTAAAAGAAATCTAGAGAAAAGACCCACCATTTTTTTTCAAATTTTCACACACAAAACAAAAATTAGCCCAGAATATAATCCGATTTGGGTTTTGTCAACTCCCTCCAAATTTCTCTCTCTTAACCAGGAAGTAGATATGCATTTTCATTTCATTATCAATTTTCGTATCTTAATAATGAAATCAATCAATTTCACCACCGAAATCAATCAATCAATTCCTCTTACATGACTTTACATTTATTTTCTCTCTCCTAATTTTTTAATTTACATGTCTTTTGTATGCCCAATTTCCTCAATGAAATTGAAGATTATTTTAATAAAACATCACAATTTCTCTTCATTAAAGCTTGTCTCTTCTTTGATGAATTCGTCGATAAGGGTCATGATTTTTCTTTTAAACGCGTGTTTTTACAAGGGTTTTTAGTAAGTATACTCTATAGCCTCTGATTTATACTTTAGGCACGACTTTTGCATGGGAGAGAATGAGGGAGATCGACGATAGAGTTTGGCTAGAATCAAAAGAGGATGAAGCTAGAATTGTGACAAGCTTGACCGGAGTAGGAAATATTTGGGCTTGAGATGGTGACTACTATGGTGGGGCCGAGACGGTGACTATTACATAGAGAGCGGAGATGGGAACTTGCACCGAGAAAAAGAGAAGGATAGGGTGTTAGATTAGAGTTTTTACTTTTAATATATTTACTCCTTAACCAAATAAGGGAAATGATATTTTTGCCCTGCTCGTGGAAGACCATGTGCTATTTAACATGAATTTTCTAATGTCCATCATGGGTAGGATGGAAAATGAGAAAAAAAAAATGTTACATTAGATACCATTATTGAACATACTTTACGTTGGGGTGCACTAGCTATGCGATTTGGTGGGTACTTTTTTGGGAAATGGAAATTTGGCCATATCATTATTTTTGAATTATTGAAACAATTATTTATTATTTTCATTTAAAAATATATTTTAAATACTAAATGATTAACTAAATAATGAATTTATAACCAAATCTCATTTTGGACCCCAAGCAAAATGACCAAAATAATCTTCATGTGACATGCACATACCATTTTTCGTTACTATTTTAAACGTCCATAGACGGGGGGGGGGGGGGGGGCAAAGTGAGACAAATAGAAAAATAAGGTATGAAAGTAAGACACTTTGTAGGTTATGGTGTAATGTGAGATTTAGTATGTAATTTTGAGAGCTAATCATTTTTTGACACCATTGAAATTAGTCCAAAACACAATTTTCCCCTAAAGTATCTACCAAATCCACTTTGGCCCTCAACGTAGTTTTGTAGCATTTCCATATTACATGTCAAATTTGGTGATTGGGATATCACGTCCGGTAATCGTAGTGATAGACATGGCGACAAATAATGTTTAAGATTGAGAATTGCTCCAATCAAACCATAAACAATATCAACAGTGACGATGAAAAATTTGTTGGAGTTGAAGCTAGGGACGATAAAGTCGAATTGAACCATGTTGTGTCTGATAATTGTTGATGGGTTCAAATATGAGTTTTGAAATTTATAGTGTATGCTTGTGTACTGTGTGATATGAGAGAGAGAGAGAGAGAGAGAGAAATGAATTGTGGAGTAGGTCATTCAACATCGACGACAGCTTTAATATTTTTTTTATATTTTTATTTATGGCGGCCTTGACACCTGAGTGTAATTATCTAATTTTGAATTCTATCTCTCAGATCTCTCTTGAGTTTTATCTCACTTAAAATTGCATAAGAGGTCATTACTGGAGACGAAGCAAAGAAAGTGTTGCCGCAAAATGCCCTACACCTTACCTTCATTTTGGTAACCTTCGTCGTGGTTAGGGGGAAAACTAGAAAAAAGTTATAAAATGAGATATAAAAATGACACAAAACTTCGGTTGGGTAGTAAAGTTGGACTTTATAGATAATTTAGGGGAATTTGGTATTTTTTTAGTGTAAGTATATACTTTGGGGTTGAGAGTTTGATTTCTCTAACACAATATATCTATAATACAATACAGCTCATAGTCGCACGCTCGCAATTGACAAAGGCTATTCAGGGGCTGAGATTGATTCATTTACGAAGATCCTACGGTCATAATTATTGCCCAAGTTCACATGTGTGACCGGCGGTTGAGCAACTACCCCCTCTTTCTCTCTCCAACTCCCTCCACTATTAATGGTTGGTGGCCGCTAATCCTTCCTCCACCAAACCCACGTCCTTTTTCTTTTAGATATTTTATTTAATTAATCAATTTTATGCAAAAAAAAAATTGTAAGTTTTTTGTAATTTGAAATATTTGTTTTGTATCTTTTTAATTGTTATCTGAATTAACGTAAATATTAATTCATTTCCACATTATCTGCTTCATTTATTAATAAATTCACAAACTGGCGCCGTGCCATCGACACGAGCAAGAGTACTAGACTATTGTGGGAACATAGACAACTCTGATACGATGCTCGCACAAATGGTGCAGAAGAAAATATTAACTTTTTGAATGACGGTCAACGACTCTGTTACGAAGCTGTAATCTATTCAGTGGTTGAAGAAGAAGCTTTCGCTGCTCTCTACCTCATCGCCGCCACCCTCGTCACCGACCTCCGGCACCACCGAGTCTCTCTCACTCTCTCCCCCTCTCTCACTTTGGGTCTCACTCCGGCCAAACAAGTGCGTTCGTCTCCAATTTAAACATTTTTTTTCAGTTTTAATTTTTAATTTGAGTATTGATATGATATAATAAAGATTCACCTAACAATTAGAACCCACTTTATGTTCACAAGAACTTCTGTAACGCGTTAGGGCAAAATCTAGGTTGGATTTGTCGGTGACGTTTTGTATGCCGTAAAAGGCAAAGTTAAACCTTCGGTTTAGGGTTTAAAATTCTGATGCTTCCTGATAAAAGTTGTGCAGTACCTGAAACCGTTGTTTCCTTTGTCCCAAAACTAAAAATACTGCAACCTACTCTACTTGCCTTCTTATTTCAATTTCTCCATTTCTATTGCATTGGGTATTTAGGTGTGTCATACAGTTATTACCTTCTAATTACTTGATTGTTTTTAAAACCTATGTTTGCTTTGTATTAGTAGCTCTATTTTTTTTTATAAATATGTTTTAGTAGCTCTATTGTTTTGTGCTATTTAGTCTGTTGTTTCTGATGGTTCAATTGAGTTGGATGGAGTGAAATGTACAGATCTGTTGTATGGATTTATGTTTTGCCAAACCAAGAAAATTTTATCAGATTAATTAATTGAGGAGTTCATGAGGTGATTAATTACATCTTTTGTGGGTGAGTTCAGTAATGCACTTAGAATGTGACTCTTTATGTCACCATATGCTTGTAGACCACTTTATTATTGCAACTTGGTTATTATATTGAAGATATTGTAAGCTGCAGCGATTTGGGTTTTGTCAACTCCCTCCAAATTTCTCTCTCTTAAGCAGGAAGTAGATATGCATGTACATTTCATTATCAATTTTCGTATCTTAATAATGAAATCAATCAATTTCACCACCGAAATCAATCAATCAATTCCTCTTACATGACTTTTCCTTTATTTTCTCTCTCCTAATTTTTTAATTTACATGTCGGCTGTATGCCCAATTTCCTCCAGCGAAATTGAAGATTATTTTAATAAAACCTCACAATTTCTCTTCATTAAAGCTCGTCTCTTCTTTGATGAATTTGTCGATAAAGGTCAGGAGTTTTCTTTTAATTGCGTGTTTTTACAAGAGTTTTTAGTAAGTATACTCTATAGCCTCTGATTTATACTTTAGGCGCGACTTTTGCAGGGGAGAGAATGAGGGAGATCTAAGATAGAGTTTGGCTAGAATCAAAGGAGGATGAAGCTAGAATTGTGACAGGCTTGACCGGAGTAGGAAATATTTGGGCTGGAGATGGCGACTACTATGGTGGGGCTGGAGACGGTGACTATTACAGTAGAGGCAGAGATGGGAACTTGCACCAAGAAAAAAGAGAAGGAGAGGGTGTTAGATTAGAGTTTTTATTTTTACTATATTTACTCCTTAACCAGATAAGGGAAATGAAATTTTTGTCCTGCACGTGGAAGACCATGTGCTATTTAACATGAATTTTCTAATGTCCATCACGGGTAGGATGGAAAATGAGAAAAAAAAATGTTACATTAGATACCATTATGGAACAAACTTTACATTGGGGTGCACTAGCTATGCGATTTGGTGGATACTTTTTTGGGAAATGGAAATTTGGCCATATCATTATTTTTGAATTATTGAAACAATTATTTATTATTTTCATTTAAAAACATATTTTAAATACTAAATGATTAACTAAATAATGAATTTATAACCAAATCTCATTTTGGACCCCAATCAAAATGACCAAAATAATCTTCATGTGACATGCACATACCATTTTTCATTACTATTTTAAACGTCCATAGACGGGAGGGGGCAAAATGGGACGAATAGAAATATAAGGTAGGAAAGTGAGACATTTTGTAAGTTATGGTGTAATGTGAGATTTAGTATGTAATTTTGAGAGCTAATCATTTTTTGACACCATTGAAATTAGTCCAAAACACAATTTTCCCCTAAAGTATCTACCAAATCCACTTTGGCCCTCAACGTAGTTTTGTAACATTTCCATATTACATGTCAAATTTGGTGATTGGGATATCACGTCCAGTAATCGTAGTGATAGACATGACAACAAATAATGTTTAAGATTGAGAATTGTTCCAATCAAACCATAAACAATATCAACGGTGGCGATGAAAAAAATTTGTTGGAGTTGAAGCTAGGGGCGATAAAGGCGAATTGAACCATGTTGTGTCTCATAATTGTTGATGGGTTCAAATATGAGTTTTGAAATTTATGGTGTATGCTTAGCGTCTTGTGAATGTACGTGTGGGTTCAGGAGGCTGCGCCCATGGCGCCAGCATGCGTGCGGATGCGGGACACCTGCGCTCTCGTTCCACCCTCCCTTGTTTAGGGGAAGAGAAATCAAAAAGTCGCGAGATGAGTCTTGTCTATGATAGCGGCGTTGGAATGCGCCTTGGTTGCCTTTTTAGTGGATTTTGATCAATATGGGAACTTATGGTTTCCGCATCAAGTTATCCCTTTTTGGGGATACCGGGATATGGGAATGCATTACCTTTCATTCACATTTTCACTTTTGGGGAAAACAGAAAAGTGCAAAAAAAAAGATGTTAAGCGTCCCACTATGGATTTTATTAAAAAATAACCTTATGGACCGTTTCGGATCACTATGGGAGCTTTGGGTTTCCAGCATCAAGTTATCCCTTGTTTAGGGGATACCGGGATATGAGAATACATCACCCTTCCATTCTCATTCTCCCCTTTTTGGGGAAAACGAGAAAAGTGCAAAAGGAGTGTTGAGGCCCCATGGATCAAAGTTTTTAAGAGTCGTCATCTTTATTTTAAGGCAAAATAAAGAAAACCCAGAAAAAAGAAAAAAAACCGAGGAGATATAAAAGCGGGTTCGGAAGCTAAGTTACGAGTTGGGAAGGTGCTAGGCACCCAACTCGCCCTTTCGGTCTAAAAATAGTTTTTGGCTAAAGTATGCTTATTGTTATATTTATTTAGCAAATAAACAAAGCATTAAGAGACAGGAAAATAAAACAAATACATCCATGGCTACATTATTTACGGACTTGCAGCCATTTCCTTACAATAATTACAAATGTATTTAAAATATTTGGCCATTATAACGGCTCTTTTACATAATATTTCTTATTCTAATAATCCGAGGCAAAGCCTGCGGCTTATATTGACTACATTGGGCGGATTTAAATAATAACTTTAAATGACAAATTAATAAAAAAAATAAGTAAACAAATAAAACGCCTTAAAGGCTATTACCTTGTAATGTACAAGGTTTCATTTCCTTCGGGGAGAGAGAGTCTTTTTTGTTGTTGTTGTTGTGTGGTTGTTGTTTTGATTTGACCAGAGTGACTGTTTATTCTAGATGGCTTTGGCTCGTTCACTCGGGCAGAGTGACGACTTATTTCGTAAGGTTTTGGCCTTTTTGGTTGGGCGGAATAACGGCTTAATTTTTGTGTATTTCAGTTCATTACTCGGGCAGAGTAACGACTTACTTTAAGGATTTTGGGTCGGGGAGGTGGGGTGGATACCTAACTACTAGGCTAGGATCACTTATAACCGGTGGATTTTTATTTTGGCGGAGTTTGGACCGGGTTTGGAAGCTTTAGTGGGCTACACACACCTATCTCGAACCTCTGCTACTATCGGCGTCGGGAACGCTGAACGCAGAGAATTCTCGGCGTTTCTCTCGGATGATTTCGAACACTGAACACCGAAATGGGGAGCCCAACACTCGTATTTATAGGTGGGACGAGGGAGTCATCGGGAATTATCGGAATTCCTCAACCGGCCGTTCACGCGTACACCGACTCGCGATTTGCCAATGCGTTAAGTCGAGTGCTACTGAGCACCACCCTTTGGCGCCGACTCATCTTGTGCCGGGCGCTGCGCCCAACATGCCTTTTGGCGCGCCAAGCTCCTCCCTGTTCAACTTTCAATTTTGACACTTTCACCCCTCACGATTCACTGCTTTGCGCATCTCGCTTTGCCTTTCGCATTTTCGATTTCTCAGTAACTTGACAGCGGTTGTTAATTTTGAGCAGTTCTTGATATTACATGCTCGAGTCACATACCATGGGTACGAAATTTGGTGTCTACAAGATTTATGAGAGAGAGAGAGAGAGAAAAATGAATTGTGGAATAGGTCATTCAACATCGGCGGCAACTTTTAATTTTTTGTATATTTTATTTATGGAGGCATTGACACGAGGTGTAATTATCTAATTTTTGAATTCTATCTCTCGATCTCTCTTGAGTTTTATCTCTCACTTAAAATTACATAAGAGGTTATTACTTGCATTTAAGCAGAAAAAGTGTTGCCCAGTAAAATACCCTACACCTTACTTTCATATTGATAACCTTCGCCGTGGTTAGGAAAACTAGAAAAAGTTATAAAAATGAGATATGAAAATGACACAAAACTTTCTTAGGTTGGGTGGTAAAGTTGGACTTTATAGATACTTTAGGGGAATTTTGTATTTTTAGTGTAAGTATATACTTTGGGTCGTAATGTAACTCAACCAACTTAACTTTAGCTTAGTGTAACGCATCGTAACTTTAACTTAATCTTAACTTAACGTAACTTAACGTAATCTCTAACTTAACATAACCTAACCACTCTAGCTTAGCTTAACGTAAATCTCAATTTAACTTAAACGTAACGTAACTTAACTTAACTTAACTTAACTTAACGTAACTTAATCCTTAACTTTTCTTAACGTAACTTTAACTTAACTTAACTGAACTTCAACTTAACGAATCTCTTAACTTAACGTAACTTTAACTTAACTCCCAACTTAACTTAACTCAACTTTAACTTAACTCAACTCTTAACTTAACTCAACTTCTAACTTAACTTAACTTAGCTTAACTTAACTTAAGCTTAGCGTAACGTAACGTAACTTAACTTCTTAACTTAAACGTAACGTAACTTAACTTAACTTAGCTTAACGTAACGTAACGTAACTTTACTTAACTTAACATAACTTAACATAACTTAACTTTACTTAACTTAACTTAACTTAACTTAACGTAACGTAACTTAACTTAACTTAAACGCAACGTAACCTAACTTAACTTAACTTAACTTAACTTAACTTAACGTAACTTAACATAACTTAACTTAACTTAGCTTAACGTAACTTAACTTAAATTAACTTAACTTAACTTACCTTAACTTAACTTAGCTTAACGTAACTTAACTTAACGTAACATAACTTAAATTAGCTTAACGTAACGTAACTTAACTTAACTTAAACGTAACGTAACTTAACTTAACTTATCTTAAACGTAACTTAACTTAACTTAACGTAACATAACTTAACTTAGCTTAACTTAACATAACGTAACTTAACTTAGCTTAACGTAACGTAACTTAACTTAGCTTAAACGCAACGTAACTTAACTTAGCTTAACTTAACTTAGCTTAACTTAACGTAACCTAGCTCAATGTAACTTAACGTAACGTAACTTAACATTACTTAACGCAACTTAACATTACTTAACGTAACTTAACCCAATCGGATCAAATATTTTTTTTTCAAAATTTCGTTTAGCGGGTTACCCTAATTGGAAAACACCTCAATTTGTTCACGACAATGCATCAATTCTTTTAGCGGGTTACCCTAATTTTAAATTCTGAAAATATTTAGCGACGGAAAATTCCGTTGTTGAAAGTAAATTCTGAAAATATTTAGCGACGAAATGTGATAGAGACATGCAACACAGTATGACCACATACAAATTCAAATTTACTCTATTTATATAATTTTGTTATTATTTTCTTAAATATATAAATTAATGTGAATATTTTAATTTTTGTAAATATATTGATGTTAATCATTTTAATGAATGATATTATATTATTAAATAATGTTTTGAAATATTTGTTTTTGTAAAATCCCTTTGTAAATTTAAAATAAATAATGTTTTGAAATATTTGAGATTTTTAATTTAAAGAGTCCACTTTAAAAAATTAAGATATAAAAATGTCATTTTATTACTAATAAACTACTAAAGTTGTCATTTTCTTAAAAAAATGACTTTCAAACGAAGACTATTTACCCGGAACGAAAAAAATATTTGAAATTATAAAAATATAATTTCAAATCAATTAATAATCATATTCCAAAAAATTAAAACTCCCTCCACCACCAACCCCAAAATCCCCAAAAATTCATATTACCGCCCAAAAGCAATCTTCCGTCCTTAGTGAAATCCCACAATCAACTATCAAATCATTCATTCCAAGACATACCCCTAACATCAATTCTCTCGTGAGCGACCACAATGGTCCTCAAGTACCGACACTCCAAAATTGGTTTTGGAGTTTTTAGCGAACTGAAGCTCACAATGGACTCCCCGATACCACTCCCTATCCCAATAATCCGCTAAGGGTCTCAAGCAAAAGGTGGGAGTCTCCAAACATGAACAAGTGAGTCATCCTCCATCTCTTCTCTCTCTCTTCTCCACCGCCTTCTCTTTCTCCATCCTCCCCCACGCCCTTCTCTCGTCGCCTTTCTCCCCGATTCCATTAGGCCTAGCAATAGGCCTATGTTTAGTGGCGGACCCCAATGTTTAGTATGTCCGAAGATGAATCGCCCGCGGCCGTGGCTAAAAGGAGCTGATGCGCCGAAACGGAGCAGCATGGGAAACTGGCCAGGGCAGGGACAAGGCTCTCTCTCTAGATTTCTTCCCCGCTTAGGCTCCTTGTTCTTCTCGTGCCCTTTACACCTCTCTCTTCTCTCTCTCAAGGAGCCTTCCACACTCTCTTCTCTCTCTACTCAATTCTCTCGTCTCGAATCTCTTTCTCTCTACTTGAAAATGGGGACCGAAAAACCAAAGCGGCATTAAAGTTATAAATTATGGGATTGGATAAAAATAAAAATAATGAAAATGTATTCTAAACATAAATTTTCCTTTTTGATTGAAACTTTTTATACACGATTATTTTCATAGAATATAAAATTTAAAATAAAATATATTTCATTTCAATCATGGTGAGAAATAAAAATAAAGAAGATGAAATATATATTGGTAGTTAAGTTTGTTAGTTGAGTTTTGAGAGATTTGAGGTTTATAAAGTGTTGTATATAGAGGGTGTTTATTGGAGTGAGATATTTTTTAGAGAGTTGAAAAAGTGTAAATGGAACGTAAAATGAGTCTAGGAATGTGGTATTGGGAGTCACCGCTGTGGATGCTCTCATGTCTCTTTATCTCTCACTCCCTCACTGTGACATAATACTCCTCAAAGCCCCCATGCCGCCTCTAACTCAAATCCACATCTCTGTCAACAACGCCATCCTCCATCTCTAAAGAACAAGCGAACCGGCCATTCTCCCACTCGTCCTCCTGCTCCGATCTCCTTCAGATCCGGCCAAACCTGTCACTGCCGCCGGCCCCTTCCGTTCCTGTTCTCCCCTCCATCTGCAGATCTCGTGTCGAGTCCTTGACGGGAACCAGGGAAGAATACCTCGCCGCAATAAAGGAGAGAGAGGGAGAGAGGAGAGAGAGAGAGCAAAGATGCCTGTATTGAAATCTTTTTTCGGCGGTGAGTCGTTCGTTGCAAAGAAAGGGTTTTATGTTTGACTACAACAGCATTTCCGCTTTGCCCAATTACTCCCAACACGACGATGCTCAAGAACAGGTTAGTTCCAACCAAGCATTATTTATTTTGATTTTC
>JABEVN020001113.1:0-26293 GCA_013146195.2 Codonopsis lanceolata | reverse complement strand
ATGTTGCATTTTTTGTTGTATTATCAGATTATGAACAGATTATAAACCATGATTATGATGTTATTTATGTATTGATGTATGATAAATCACCCCATTTTGTTGTGTAAGTGTTGGGAGCATGTTTGATGAAATAGTTAGGCTTATAGAGATGCCATGTTCTCGTATATGCTAAATGATGCATTTTGGGTTGGATGAGCAGTTATAATCAGATTATAAACCAAGTGATTATGATGTTATTTATGTGTATTGATGTATGATAAATAACCCTATCTTGTTGTTTAAGTGTTGGGAGCATGTTTGATGAAATGGTTAGGCTTGTAGAGATGCCATGTTTCACTATATGCTAGATGATGAAATTTTGGTTTAATACTTGTAAACAGTTGTAAAAGTATGTTTATGATGATATTCAAGGGTAGGATCCTGCTATGATAAATAATTCTATCTTGTTTGTTTAAGTGTTGGGAGCATGTTTGATGACTTGTGAATGAATATATATTGCCTAACTTGTGACTTTGATTCTATGTTGCCTACTTAAATGTTTGATTTGGGGTCTTATGGGTTTAATGACCTTAGTAACCTATTTATTCATGTTAGTATGGACATAGGAGAGTATTGAGGCCAACGGCTTCTATACCCTAATTTTTGAAAGATTGATTATGACTCAACGGAGTTGACCATTGGAGTTAGTATGACATTAAGGAGTAATATGCCTAAGTCCTACTTGAATTTTGGGGTAGTATTAATGGAGGTTAAGCCTCCAAGCATTTTAAAGTGTATGAAGAACACTTGATGATTAGAGCCTTGATTTTTATCTCTAATGTGATTATGTGCTAGTTGTGAAGTAAAAGCATGACTAGATGATTGTAGAGTACATGCCTACTTATTTGAGCATATGATAATGTATTACGTGTGCTTGAAGTTTGAGTCGGAGTGAGTCGGTTTGTTGAGTCTTTGGGGCGGGGCGATGCATCATCTTCACGAATTATGAGATTCGTGATTTTGATGAGATCGCCGTTGCACACACCCTCTATCGATGGCCACGGTAGGGAAGTAGTTGATCTCGGTTGTAGTATGGAAACATGACTTTGATAACTATCGGAACTCGGCGGGGAAATGTCTCGGGGCGTCGATATCCACGAAAGGGATATCGAGGACACATAAAGGTTTTACGTGTTTTTGCGGAGGCGACACGGCGGAAAAAAGAGTAACGGTATCATATCCCTTTTTATATGAATTGACTCACGAGTGCTTATATGTGAATAATGTGCTACGTGAATATGATATGATATGAAATGATGGTTGAACAATTAATGAAATGTTATACTTGTTGATAACATGATACTTGAAATTGTTAAGTATGAATATCTTGACATGATTATTTATGAAATGTATATTATGCCAATAGCATGAATTATTATTGTTGAGCATGATGCCATGACGGAAGTTATGTTAGTAACTTGCTAAGTCTTTATGACTTACTCTATTTGTTTTGATTGTTTTCCTAGATCCGAGCGAGCGGCGGTTCAGTGAGTATCGAGTTGCGTTGGAGAAGCTTTTGACGAGGTTGCTACCTTGTAATTTTAGTATCTTTTCTTTTGGCAAGGGCGATGGGAACATAAAGTTATATAAACTTTATGTGGGGTAGCAAGACTTTGTGTGTTTGATTATTAGTACTTATGTTAATTAGTACTTAATCTTTTGAGCCGACATGTGTTAGTCGTGCCTTGTGTATTTATGATGCTCATGCTTTAGTTGTTTTAACCATGTATTGGTTTGCTTATTATGTTTGTTATCCAGCATGTTTTTAGTCGTTAAGCATGTTAGACTAGAGTTGTAGACTTAGTTTAATGTTGGGTTCCGGCCGTAACGTCGCCGATGACTTGATATATAATTGCTATAAATTGTTATATGTGCCTATTGTTGTGTCACATGATTTTATTTTTGGACCAAGAGATTCATTATCTCTAAGGTTGTGTTAGTTTGAGCTTGTTAGCTCGGGCGCCCTTGTTTAATTATATTACGCTTCGCATGTGTTAAAGTTTTTGGCGTATCGCCGTTATGGCCTTACCACGTTATTTGTTATCTTTGTGTGTTTTTTGAGCGGCACGACCTCGGGTCTCGTATTGGGATTCGGGTCGGGTCGCCACGGATATCGAGCTATTGGTTAGGCATGCGCGAGGATAGGTTCCTTGGCCTAGTTTGGGGGTTGGTTTTGTGTGAATCGTTGAATATTAACGTCGAGAGTTATTGTAAGATTAAGATGTTTGAATCTAGAATGTGTGTTAGCACTAGTAGAGGTGCCAATAATGATGAGTATAAGGTAGTATTAGTAGTATCCATGTTTGAGAATCCACCAGATAATTGGTGGCAAATATTATGAGATTATGGTTTAATATTTAAGTGATGATCACGGAGTTAGCTCATTGGAGCAGAGTACTTAGTACCGAATGAGACTAGGAAGAATCCATGAATTGTGAAAGAGTTAAGGATTAAGGATGGAATATTATAGGCAATTTATTTTATTACGACTTGCGGATTATCGAGGGTATGTGGACTATACTTATGAGAAAGGGTTGGATATTAAGGAATGCACTCGAGAGGACCTCGAGAAGCTGTAAGGATGATGATGAGTTAGAAGGCGGTTTGAAAAGATTGCCTTAAGTTGAGGATTAACGATTCTAGTAGTGCTAGTAAGCGGTCTAGTGACTCTTAGTGAGATGGTGATAGGCGACCTAGAGTTTGAGGTTGTGTATGCGTGCGTGGCGGTTGGCCATTGCGGAGTTTTGAGACCTACAGAGATAGGAGGTAACTCCTTATTTATATATTATGGTTATTATTATCGCTACTATGAGTATGCGTGGTATCGTTAGCTCACATGCATTCATACATACATTGCATTGAGTATTGAAATCTATTGATTGTTGGTTTCTCGGGTTTATTGATATGATAAAGGATGATGTCGGTATGGGATTTGTTTATGGTTTTGATTGAATTTTGATTTTTGGCAAGCAATTAATTGCGGTATAAAAATGTGATAATGTTTACTAGTTGTATTTGCTAGTGGTGCGTTGAGTTTATACACTCTATGGATATACGTGTAATGTTATGAGTTGCATGAATTAAATGGATTATATGGATTATATGAGTAGAAGTATGATGGTACTTGGTGATTATATATCACATTTGCATGATATACGTGTATGCATGTGGTATTGTTAATAATAGGAATTTTGTCATTTGCTTAAAGATTAAATTATGAGTAAGGATATGGTTACAAAAAATAAAATAAAATAAAATGTATTTAACGGATATAGTTGTATTTGAGTATGAACATGCTTATGTGCATTAGTAGTAAAGGTAACTTGCTTAGTCTTTTGCATGATTATGTGAGACAATAGGGAAGGATGCTTAGAAATTTTCTCATGGACCTTGGCATCCTTGCAACGGAAGCTTTTGAAATCCAATTTAGCCGGTACCCTGAATTGGTGATCAAAAGAGGTTCGTTGGTGGACTAGGATTGGTAGCAAGTAGGTTAGAAATTGACTAAACCAATTACCAAAGGGAACAAACAGAAATGGAATGAATTTTTAATCAATGCTATTATGTGTTGTTATGTGTTTCATCCATAATTTGGAAATTTTGAGTGTGGCTTGCATGATCATGAATGTTGACTTATTGTTTTAGGAGCGTGTTGTGGAACACTCTTCTTTAGTTTGTGAATTGCTCTATCGGCAATTTTTATGTCTTATGATTTGGAATTTGTTGTATTGAAGTCTCATGTTGTGCCGAAGCAAATAGTTTTGGGATATTGATCTTTATAAAGTCTTGATTTTGTTTTTGTGATATGTTAAGGATTCACGTGGTTAATTAATCAGTAATGGAATTTGTGTGTACTTTTGTGACTCGAGTCTGAGTCAAATTATTTTCAATCTTAAGTGTTTGGTAATATGGTTATTGGCAATTTTTGAACTTGTGAATGTGAGATTTTTGGTAATTGATTTTTGAGTATTTGGTTTGGTTATTGTGATAATAGACTAGGAGATTTAGTCTAGGTTTATGGTTTTGAGCATCGAGTGTTCACTCGAGATTGAGAGACACCGTAGTTGTGTTTGGGTATTTGTTGTTGGGTGATGACCTAACTTTGGTTTGTTATACGGTTTAGAATTCGGACGAATTCTTTTTAAAGGGAGAGGATGTAAGACCCGATTCGGTTAGCTTGAATTGCGTGCAATGCTCGCACTTCTTCCCTTGTTGATCGCTTATTTGATTTCTGAGAGAGTCTAGATGTGTATGAGAGATCACATTAAGACCAAAATACTTTTAAGAGATGTCATTTAGTTGTTAACTTGCTAAAGTCACAAGTCGTAACTTCGGCGATAATCGAAATGCGGCGATTGAGAGTTTACTCGGGTTTTTGTGTTCCTGACCTCGATTTGGTCCTAGATCTTTACATGATGATTAAATAACATGTTTAGATGTGTTAGACTTCTAGATGGATGCATATATGTAAGTATTAGATATCATTCATAATATCCTTAACATGATTTAAATCTTGTTTGAATGCTTGTCGAATCGACGGTTTGATTGCTACTTTACTTCTTGTCATTCTTCTTCTTTGTACGACTTTTTCGGTTGGTATTATTTTGACCCTAGATTACTAGGGGACCTTGGGGAATTAACTTAGAATTATTTTTGAGTGGTCGTGTAAACGTTTACACACGCTCGAGTTTGATTTTCGGAAATTCGCGTATTTCCGAAGGCCACGATAGGTCTGTAGTATTTTGGCCATAACTTTGTGTACGAAACTTTGAATTCGGATCCGTTTGATGTGTTAGAAACTAGACTCATAGATATTTCTAATCATACCTTTTGTGTAATTTTAGGACGTGTATTTCGGTACAGGAACATTTTGTAAAATGGCCCAAATTCTGGTCTACTATAGTTGACCACTCATTGTGTGTTAGACTTTCTATTTGGCCAACCTAACCCTACCCAAACCCAACCTAACCCACCCTAAACCACCCTAGTTCTACCTATCTATCCTCCTCTGCATGCTTGACAAGTTTTGGGAGTTTTGAAGGGATTAATAGACACTTGGCAAGGAGAGACATCAACATGCATCAACATGCATTGGTCACTCCCTCCCACCCCACTATTCAGCCATAAGGTGACCAAATACATCCACCAAAGCCATTTTCTTCAGCCTCTCTCTCCTAAAACGTGGCTGAATACTCCTTGAAGGTTTGAGAGAGTTTTGAGTGGATTAAAAGCCACTTGGCAAGGGAGAACCACTACATGCATTGGCCATTCTTCCCACTCACATTTTCAAGCCTTGGGGAAGCCAATACACCCACTAAGCCTTCCATTTTCTGCCATCTCTCTCCAAAAACATGGACAACATTTTGAGAGCTGAAAGGAGAGTTTTCTTAGTGTTCTTGGGAGGTTCTTGAGTGATCAACAATGGTGGCCAAAGCTTGAGGAGTCCATTTACAAAACCCAACCATAGAAGAGAAGAGGAGGTCAAGGAGATCACGTACCCACCTTTGCATGGACGTTTTGTACATATTGTAGGGCTTATTTAAGGTGAGTTACTACATCTCTTTCTATTTATCTTAGCCTCATTGACCCTAGGGAAAACAATCTTGCTATTTGAGGTCAATGAGAGCACTTAGGACTTTGTAGAGATGCCATGTTCTCGTATATGCTATATGATGAATTTTTGGTTGCATAAACAGATTATGATCAGATTATAAACCATGTTTATGATGTTATTTAGGTGTGATAATGTATGATAAATCATCCTATCTTGTTGTTTAAGTGTTGGGAGCATATTTGATGAAATAGTTAGGCTTGTAGAGATGCCATGTTCTCGTATATGCTAAATGATGCATTTTTGGTTGTATAAACAGATTATGATCAGATTATAAACCATGTTTATGATGTTATTTAGGTGTGATAATGTATGATAAATCATCCTATCTTGTTGTTTAAGTGTTGGGAGCATATTTGATGAAATAGTTAGGCTTGTAGAGATGCCATGTTCTCGTATATGCTATATGATGAATTTTTGGTTGCATAAACAGATTATGATCAGATTATAAACCATGTTGATGATTTTATTTAGGTGTGATAATGTATGATAAATCACCCTATCTTGTTGTTCAAGTGTTGGGAGCATGTTTGATGAAATAGTTAAGCTTGTAGAGATGACATGTTCTAGTACATGCTAAATGATGCATTTTTTGTTGGATGAACATATTATGATCAGATTATAAACCATGATTATGATGTTATTTATGTGTATTGATGTATGATAAATCATTCTACCTTGTTGTTTAAGTGTTGGGAGCATGTTTGATGAAATGGTTATGCTTGTAGAGATGCTATGTTCTCGTATATGCTAAATGTTGCATTTTCGGTTGTATGAACATATTATAAACAGATTATAAACCCTTATTATGATGTCATTTATGTGTAGTAATGTATGATAAATCATTCTACCTTGTTGTTTAAGTGTTGGGAGCATGTTTGATGAAATGGTTAGGCTTGTAGAGATGCTATGTTCTCGTATATGCTAAATGTTGCATTTTTGGTTGTATTATCAGATTATGAACAGATTATAAACCATGTTTATGATGTTATTTATGTGTGGTAATGTATGATAAGTCACCCTATCTTGTTGTTTAAGTGTTGGGAGCATGTTTGATAAAATGGTTAGGCTTGTAGAGATGTCATGTTTCACTATATGCTAGATGATGAAATTTTGGTTGGATGAACATGTTATAAAGTATGTTTATGATGATTTTCATGTGTAGAGATAGATGATGAATTATTCTATCTTGTTTGTTTAAGTGTTGGGAGCATATTTGATGAAATGGTTAGAGTCATATTTGATGAAATAGAAAGAATGAATATATATGCCTTGTTTGTGACTTCTATTCTATGTTGACTAGCTAATTGTTTGAGTGGAGTTTTATGGGTTTAATAACGTTAGTAAACAGATTGTAAAGTATGTTTATGATGTAATTCAAGGGTAGAGATATATGATAAATCATTCTATCTTGTTTGTTTAAGTGTCGGGAGCATGTTTGATGACTTGTGAATGAATATATATGCCTAACTTGTGACTTTGATTCTATGTTGCATACTTAAATGTTTGATTTGGGGTCTTATGGGTTTAATGACCTTAGTAACCTATTTATTCATGTTAGTATCGACATAGGAGAGTATTGAGGCCAACGGCTTCTATACCCTAATTTTTGAAAGATTGATTATGACTCAACGGAGTTGACCATTGGGTTAGTATGACATTAAGGAGTAATATGCCTAAGTCCTACGAATTTTGGAGTAGTATTAATGGAGGTTAAGCCTCCAAGCATTTTAAAGTGTATGAAGAACACTTGATGATTAGAGCCTTGATTTTTATCTCTAATTTGATTATGTGCTAGTTGTGAAGTAAAAGCATGACTAGATGATTGTAGAGTACATGCCTACTTATTTGAGCATATGATAATGTATTACGTGTGCTTGAAGTTTGAGTCCAGCTGGAGTCGGTTTGTTGAGTCTTTGGTGCGGGACGATGCATCATCTTCACGAATTGTGAGATTCATGATTTTGATGGATCGCCGCGCCGGGTTGCACACACCCTCTATCGATGGCCACGGTAGGGAAGTAGTTGATCTCAGTTGTAGTATGGAAACATGACTTTGATAACTATCGGAACTCGAGCGGGGAAATGTCTCGGGGACGTCGATATCCACGAAAGGGATATCGAGGACACATAAAGGTTTTGCACGTGTTTTTGCAGGAGCGACACGGCGGAAAAAGGGTAACGGTATCATATCCCTTCTTATATGAATTGACTCACGAGTGCTTATATGTGAATAATGTGCTACGTGAATATGATATGATATGAAATGATGGTTGAATGAATTAATGAAATGTTATACTTGTTGATAACATGATACTCGAAATTGTTAAGTATGGATATCTTGACATGATTATTTATGAAATGTATATTCTGCCAATAGCATGAATTATTATTGTTGAGCATGATGCCATGACAGGAAGTTATGTTAGTAACTTACTAAGTCTTTATGACTTACTCCTATTTGTTTTGATTGTTTTCCCTAGATCCGAGCCGAGCGAGCGGTTCGAAGTGAGTATCGAGTTGCGTTGGAGAAGCTTTTGACGAGGTTGCTACCTTATAATTTTAGTATCTTTTCTTTTGGCAAGGACGATGGGAACATAAAGTTATATAAACTTTATGTGGGGTAGCAAGACTTTGTGTGTTTGATTATTAGCACTTATGTTAATTAGTACTTAATGTTTTGAGAGCCGACATGTGTTAGTCGTGCCTTGTGTATTTATGATGATCATGCTTTAGTTGTTTTAACCATGTATTGGTTTGTTTATTATGTTTGTTATCCGACATGTTTTTAGCCGTTAAGCATGTTAGACTAGAGTTGTAGACTTAGTTTAATGTTGGGTTCCGGCCGTAACGTCGCCGATAACTTGGTATATAATTGCTATAAAGTGTTATACGTGCCTATTGTTGCATCGCATGATTTTATTTTTGGACCAAGAGATTCATTATCTCTAAGGTTGTGTTAGTTTGAGCTTGTTAGCTCGGGCGCCACTGTTTAATTATAATACGCTTCCGCATGTGTTAAAGTTTTTGGCGTATCACCGTTATGTCCTTACCCGTTATTTGTTATCTTGTGTGTTTTTGACGGCACGACCTCGGGGTCTCGTATTGGGATTCGGGTCGGGTCGCCACACATCTGGTACCTTGATAGTGGCTGTTCAAGACACATGACAGGGAACAGAAGTCTACTCTCAGATATAGCTAAAGCTAAAGGTCCTATGGTGATTTTCGGTGACAATGCAAGTGGGAAAATAGTTGGGTATGGCTCAATCACTAGAGGAAGTCTCTCCATCAACAAAGTTTCTCTAGTGAACGGCTTAAAGCATAATCTTCTGAGAATATCCCAATTCTGCGACAAAGGACTCATCTGCCAATTCTCCTCCGACCAATGTCTCATCAAAGATCGTGAATCTTGCTCAACGTTACTGATCGGCAATAGACAAGGAAACGTCTATGTCGTGGACTTAAATTTTCTAGGAAGATCCTCCATCCTTTGCCTAGTTGGTAACAACACTCACGACAACAATTGGCTTTGGCACAAGCATCTCAGTCACCTCAACTTCAAGTACCTCTCCAAGCTCTCCAAAGATGGGCTTGTTAAAGATCTACCTACGGTGTACCATAGTTGCAGCTTGCCAATTAGGAAAACTTTCAAGTCTTCCTTCAAAGAAAGTCTGTCATGTCGGACCTCTTCAACTTCTGCATATGGATCTTTTTGGACCAATCACTACATTCAGTATCTCTGGAGACAAGTACACACTTGTAGTAGTTGATGACTACTCTAGGTTCACCTGGATCGAAACAATGACATCAAAGGATGAGACATATGATCTAGTCACCGCACTTTTCAGAAGACTTCAAACCCAAAAGCTTGAAGACATTAACAACATCAGATCAAACAACGGCACCGAATTCAAGAATAACGGTGTTGAAAGATATTTTGATGACCACAGGATCGGCCACAACTTCTTTGTTGCCAGAACTCCTCAACAAAATGGTGTAGTTGAATAGAAGAACAGAACACTCATTGAAGCAGCAAGAACTATGCTGGCAGAAGCAAGACTACCGAAGTACTTCTGGTAGAAACTGTCAACTCTGCATGTTTTACCCAGAATAGATCCCTGGTAAACAAATTTCATAACAAAACTCCATATGAAATATGGAGAGGAAGAGCCTCAAACATAGGATTTTTGGAAATCTTCGGCTGTAAATATTTTATTCTATATAATGGAAAGGAATATAGAGGTAAATTTGATTCAAAATCAGACGAAGGAATTTTTCTGGGGTATTCCAAACATTCAAAAGCATTTTGCATATTTAACAAAACTTCTTTGAAAATCTTAGAATCTATGCATGTTACTTTTGATGAATATGATTTATAGAGCCTCGAAAGGCTCCGAATGTTGCTGATGATTCTGATGATGTTGAGGCAAGTACAAATACAGCTTCTACTTCTACTCCACCTCAGAATCCTCCAACTACAGACCCTTCCAATTCTGCTAACTCTGCACCGGCAGACTTCAACTCTGCTGGTACCAGCTCCAACTCTTCTGTTGACCGTGAACCCATCTCTTTTGTTTTACCCCAAACACCTTTGTAGATCACTCACCCTTCTTGTTTACTAGAAAATGAAGGTTTTGAAGATCCTATCTCTTCTGAACCTGATTTTGATGAATCTTCTTCTCTACCCACTCCAGAATCTTTAAGGGAAGAACTCACCAGAAGTGATCTTCCTCCCGCTGTTATTGAAACAAGAGATCACCCCATCTCTCAAATCATTGGTGATCTCTACTCAGGAGTTCGTTCGAGAAATAGAGTTCGATATGAGACTATGTTTGCATTCGCATTCGTGTCTGAAATTAAGCCAAAGAAGATTGATGAAGCTATCGAAGACCATTACTGGATTGAAGCTATGCAAGAAGAGCTGAACCAATTTGAAAGATGCAAAGTGTGGAGCCTATTTCAAAGACCTACTGGCCATCCAGTTATAGGTACCAAGTGGGTATTCAGGAACAAGCGAGATGAAGATGGAAACGTCACCAGAAACAAAGCTAGATTGGTTGCTCAAGGCTACCGACAGGAAGAAGGAATTGACTTCGATGAAACATTTGCTCCTGTTGCTAGATTAGAAGCAATCAGACTCTTTCTAGCCTATGATTCGTTCATGGACTTCAAAGTTTATCATATGGATGTGAAGAGTGCCTTTCTCAACGGTGATCTTCAAGAAATGGTATATATGGAACAACCTCCAGGTTTTGTCATCCAAGACACGCAAGATCATGTGTACCGACTCAAGAAAGCACTCTACGGCCTAAAACAAGCTCCAAGAGCTTGGTATGAAACTCTATCCAAGTTCTTAATCAAACAAGGATTCATGAGAGGAAGAATAGACACAACTCTGTTCATCCTAAAGCACAAAGGTCATTCTCTTCTGGCACAAATCTATGTGGACGACATTATCTTCAGATCTACAAACACTACAACAAAACTGGGCTTTTACAACATTTGTTTCACAACGTTCTTTTGAAAATGTTGTAATTGGTTACTTTTCACAACGTTTTTTTCAAAATGTTGTAATTGGGACAATTTTCACAACATTTGTGAATAAACGTTGTTATTTTGTCATTTTAAACAACGTTTGTGAAATAAAACGTTGTAATTTCCACAACGTTTCTACCAAAAATGTTGTAATTGTTATTTTCACAACGTTTATTTTTTAAAACGCTGTTAAATTCCACAATGTTTTTAATACAACGTTGTAACTCATATGAATTAATCTTGTGTGAAAATTGTTGGAAGTCAAGGGCTCAAGGCTATACTACCACCTGATGAAAATAAACGCGGTCATATTTCCCCGCCAAAGTATAATTTCAGTAGTCGAATTCCCCTCCACTTTCCCAGCACGCTCCATTTCCCCTCCCCCTCTCCAAGCACGCTCAATGGAAAACCTAATTTGCTCAGTACCATAAACCTTCTCTAAATTTCCTAATTTCGCTACTCCTCCAAATTGATCGAAAGGGATTTCTCTCTGGTAGTCGCTTTTCTTACGACACGCTTAGGGTTTGCAGAAGAGGATTCTCTAAGCTTTTGTTCCAACGCAAGTAATTCTCTCCCACACTGAGGGTTTTTCAGAGCTTCCCGGAGGTACGACACGCTTAGGGTTTGTAGAAGAGGATTCTCTAAGCTTTTGTTCCAGCGCACCTAATTCGCTCCCACGCTGAGGGTTGTTCCGAATAGGAAGTGGAGGAAGACAGAGGGCCAAAGTAACATAAACCAACCACGGTCTGCAATTTCTCTGTCTCTCTCTTTTTGTTTTTGAATCTTCCCAATTTAGACACTTTTCTCTATTTTAATCTCTATGGTTTTACTATGATTTTCTCTCATTCCCCTTGATTGTGTGTGTGTGTGTATAATATCTACTTTATTTTTTAGGGCACCTAATTGAATGTCAACAAAGTTCACATAAATAATTTTGAAATTTTGATTTCTCCCTGTTCTTGGCTTCGTCGGGACATTGAAGTTAATGGTTTCAAGGGGAATCGAACATGTGTTCATTTTGTGTGGAATTGTTTTTTATTGTGTTCATTACTTCTCACAAATGAAGTAAAGGAAATAAGTTTAAGTCATGATTCATTATGATAAACATAGGAATAATAAATGTATTAAATGTCGTACTATTGAGGTGTTAGCATAGTAGGCTGTCCATGCTTGAAATTCTCGTGTTTGAGAGCTTGATGTGTGTTTCTTGTAAGCATTTGGTACTTTGAATTTTATAGTCCATTTATTGTTGGCAGGAATTTGAAACATTACCTAGTTGTAAACATTACCTATCTGTTGATGGCTGCCACACATATTACTGATAAGTTACAAATGATAGAGTGGGAAGATTTCATAACTTTATTCTTTGTGATATAGACATGAGAGCATGGATTTGAAAACAAGAGCGACTCATGTGGTTGTCAAACATTACAAGTTCAAGGTTTACCCTTTGATGGCAAATAGAACACAGGAAACTGAGAGGATCAATTCTTAGGCAGTATGTTCTTATCAAAAAAGTTTCTTGGTAACTGGTAAGGAAGTTTTGATTTTTGGTGTAGATAGCTTGTTGAACACTTGGTTTATTCCTAGCGTCTAAAACTTTTGAGAAGTCCAAAGTGTCATCTTGTTTGATATCTTTTAAAGCTTAGACCATTGGTCTGAAGTCTCTATAGTACAGTAGAAGATAACTTTAGGAATACGTACTCTTGGATTAATTGGGCTAGAGAATCTTTTAAGACCTCCCAGCATATATCTTTCCGGCTCGCCCCTTTCATGGTAACTACTCATAAGTACCTCGAGCAAAGGTTCGAATAGTGATCTGCATTGGACTAAAGTGGAACAGGTTTTAAAATCTCAAGGTTGTATTGGATAATGGTTATGAAAATCCATCTCATGATTCCTTGGAGTGGTCACTTTTGTAGAAAATTGCTTTGGCAAAAAGAAAGAGATTAGAGAGAGATTCTGATGCAGCGGAAACAACAAGCTCAAGCACAAGCAAGAAAACGAAAGAAACTCAAATTTTTATTAAAAAACTGTCGAATTAATGATTAAGGGGGTATTTATATACCATAACAAACCAAACCCTAAAAGGAAAAGAATAAAAAAAATGACGGAAAAACCCTAAAACTTCGGAGGGCCAAAACAACATCTAAAAAGCATTTTTTGGGCTTCAAAACAGCGTCTCATCGGGTTCCACCCCATGAGTCTTGTAGATCTCATCGAGAGCTTCGATTTGATATGCGGCGGGCGCCGTAATTCATCCGGACACAAAAGTTATGTTCCATTAAAGTCATGCCGACCGTTAAGTGATTTCTACTAGTGCGTAACGGAAACTAACGGAAAAACTGCGAAGCAACCCGCCGACCTAACTTTCAAAAACTGCCGCTGGACCCCTTTAACTTCGAACTCTTCCCTAATGCTTTGCTCAAATATGTCTCGGCCACTTGTTCTACATCAGATTCTATGGTACTTCTTTGAGTTTCGAGCAAAAAGATCAAGCATTGATCAGAAGTGGAGGGAGACGGAATAGATAGTGGTGGGTACTATCATTTGTTTAGATCTTTGGATATATATGTGGTTTACACTTGGTGGTGATGTCTTCCGCTTATACTCTTCTGCTTATAGTCTTCCCTATACTTCCTTCGTCTTTTTGACTAAAAGCTGCTAATAGGGTCTTCATATAATTCATTCTCTCTGGTTCCAACCCTTGATAGCTCGCATCTCTTCGAACCTTCTTTTATCCTTAGTTGATGAACGGATTGACTCAGTTGACCTAGTAGCAACAGTTTCATCACCAATAAAATCTTCTATTTGATAAGCACATTGATCCAAACACACTTGGAAAATTAACAATACAGAATTTACGATATGAAACCTCTGACAAATAATAAAAATAAATTACAATAGAATAAGACTATAAGAAACTAGTTAAGTTTTAGTATGATAAAATGGCATCCCATTACATTACTGCATATATTACAGATCTCAAACATATATATCATTATGCAAATCCTGGTTGCAAAAATTGGAAGTAGAAGTCACAATACTTGCACTAGGTAGCATCCTATCCTCTAATGTTGCTCATTATAACTGCCTGCTCAAAAGTGGCCACTCATACCTCAAGTCCTTGACATAGCAACCAATAAATGCCATAACTCCCACAAAGTGTCATCACCAATAAAATCTTCTATTTTTTGTATCTTTCCACACAAAATACAAGTTGAAAACAGTATTATCAACATTTGTAGTTTATTAATGGTTTATCACTGGTTAAGGCTGCAGTTCACAAAGCACAACAGTAGCTGCTACAAATTTCAAAATTCACTTTTCCAGTAGGATACTCACCTTCTTCTAGCCCATTGGAACAAAGTAAATTTCATTCTCTTTCTATTTTCAGTGGGAAAAAAACTTATAATCCTACTGCAAGGCACAAGCATTTCTTAACTCAAGTGACATTGGACATGGCAACATGAGATGCTCATCTCTCAACGCGACACATATTAATATGTAATGAAAATTTCTTAATCTATTTAATCTCTATGTCTGGAGTTTCCGGCTTCTTTGTAGAATAATATAGTTAGACAACTACCTCTTTATAAATTTCATTCTCCTTCTCTTTCTTTTTTAAATCAACGCGGAGAGTAGCTGACAGTTTCAGTTCTTCATGACAGTCTGAGGTAAGTTCTTCAATCCTGTACCACCAATAAAAATATTAGTAGTAGACGAAAGGCAACACATAGCACATATGTGCCATTTGTGAAAGTAAAGCAACCAAATTAACAGAAGTTAAATAAGCATTCAGTCATTGATCTATTTCTGCACACTTAATTATCCACAAAGTACTTGATCTCTCTCTCTCTCTCTCTCTCTCTCTCTCTCTCTCTCTCTCATCTTTGGTTGTGTGCTGCAGGAATAAGGAGATAATATTTGTTGCTATTGACCAAAGCAGGTCTCTTTCTGATCAAGGCCCTTTTGACATTGTATTGCACAAGGTTGGTGGTCATCTGTTGAATTTTACTTGCATCGTATGTGTATCCAGGTTTCAAATGACTCTATGGTCATTATAATGTCCAACTTTTTCTGATAAATTTTCATTTTACTTATTGTTCTGCAGCTATCGGGAAAGGAATGGCGGCAAATTCTTGAGGTTTGTCTTTAACACATTAAAATCTATGTATGACGTATTTGTCAACTAACTGCTGAGATCATAGGATCCTAATGCTACCTTGTGACATGCTTTATTCAAGCTCAAGGTTAGACATCATTGAATATAGTTGGGGGATAGAAAACTACATAACAAATTGGTGTTTTATTACTAAAATGTCTCTTCAATGAATTTGTCCTGCTAGTGCTTGATGGTTTATTCCATCTTTGTCGGTTCCTAAGAAACTGATTATAGTTCTTTTATACTCGTCTATGCTAGCCTATTAAAATATTTCCCCGAGTCCTGAATACATCAAAAGATTTCCTACCACTGAAAGAACGTCTCACCAGAACCCATCTTCGCACAATTCTGTTGTTTTCAAAAATTCTAGCTACCTGTTTGTAATATGTTTCTACAGCCCAATTCCAAGCAGCACCACAACTCCCTATTTTTCTATCCAATGAACATCAAAGTTACAAATGACCACCCTTTGTCCCACTGAGAAGATTTCACGAGTAAAAGTTAGGAACTCATAACGGCATTCAGCAAAACATGTACAACCATCAAACTTTTGACCTGTGCAGTTGGGAAAGGGAAAGAAGATAGCTGATAGCGACATACTATAATCTGATGAGAATGGACAGAAGTTTGTCTAAAAGAGTGTGATCTAGAATCTAGATTCGTGAAATATGTTTTGGATTTGACGTGATTGAAGGAGTAGGTTCTAGAACCTTCTAATAGATAAATCTAAAACAACATGATAGGCGTGCGCGATTCTTGTGGTGACTACAGAAATGAGATATCTACTTTTACAGCAAACCCCACTAAAACTTGCATCTTCAATTTTTTTCTGTGGGTTTTCCACATGGCAACACAATTCATTTAGTCAGATCCATGCATTCCTCCAAGTCAACTCTCTATGTCCTCCATCTTGAGTGATCCTAGGTCCCACTATAAGCTCAAGGAACATAAGATAAAATGACAGGAACTCTAGGCAAAACTATTCAGCCAAAATGGCTATAATTTACGTACAAACATATACGTCAAGGACTATTTCTCAAGGAACTCAAAGCCAACTTATAGAGGAAACCATGAAGATATCATTCAACCAGCATTGCTAAAGTTTCCAATCTCACTGAACTCTTTGAAAAGAATAGTAATAATAGGAGTAAAAATCTTAAATTCCAAAAAGTTTTAGACAAGCGAGTAAACCTCAAATCTTATAATGCAGACAATGACAAGACACACCTGAACATTTTAAAAGTCAGAACTTCGTATGGGCTTCATGACTACAGAATTACTTACACAAGCAAATAGATGTTGCGGGCAGAGAACCACCATTGATTGTTCTTGCACTTGGATAAATATGTCAATATTACGGGAAAATTTAAGAAGTTTCCCAAATCTAGAATAGATAATGGAGAGTTTTATAGAGTGTGTGTGTGTGTGTGACAATATTTTAAACCATTATAGGATCTGCATTGAGAATTCAGGTAGGGAAAGAAAATACTACAAACATAAAGCAGAAAAAGCATTGCAATTGATTAAAAAGAAGAAATGTAAATGTTGAGTCTTACCAAGTAAGATAGAAGTGAGGAATGCGAAAGCTGAAAATACAAGAAATAGTCAATATGAGTGTCATAACAAAAAATAGGATACAGAAAAGGGGGAATAAATGAAGAAAAACAATCATTTGAATCACCAGTTCTCTGCTATTAGATTTAGAATCGACGCTAAATCCAATAAGATTAGCCACCCTCAAGGTCCTCTCTTTCTGGTTTTCAAGTTCCAAATGGGATGCACTGCATGAGTGATCATATGGGGTCATAGAAAGTGCGGCCAGAACAACTGATGAAGCTATCAACTGCAAGTCCTTTTGGCTGAAGTTCTTGTTAAAACTCTTCTGAAGTGAAAAGAGTTTAAGCCATGCATAGGCATGAAATGTTTGATCACCTCCTTCAATGAACTGATATTCACTTGTTGGCAGACTATGCGGTACTGAAGCAAACCATCCTTAGCAAACCTTCCTCTTCTCATGTCAACACATAGCTCTACGTACTTGAACATAATCCTCTCAAGAGTCTTTTGCCAAAGGTATGCCGTTTGTATGCTCTAGCAGGTCTTCCGGTGAAGCTTTAAAGGAGGTCTTCCGCTAAACCTGTGAAGTCCTATAAAAACTATTCTTGGCAAAGTTCTATACACAGTTGCCATGCTAATTGATACGCAGCCCAATTAGCCACTATTGTATAAAACTAATGTAATGTATGAGCAGATATAAATCTAAATACAATGAGTATCAACAATCTCCTCCTATTTATATCTGGTAATCATTACTACAAATGAGGGCTATAACCAACTATATGATAGATAATAGCATGTCTAAGAGTATTTTTAATTTTATATCGGTAGACATGCCTTTATCAAACAGTAGAACACCTCAAGTGTAAAGTCTAATCTAGGTGCTTACAAAATATAAGGAAATCATAGAACGACACATTAGTAGTAAAAAGCTTGAGCTTCAAATAAATTTAAACTGAGTATTTAAATTCTAAGCATGTATGAAATGAAAGAGCAAGAATTCTAAATAGTAGACAATTTTTGAAAGGCAATTAATCTTCTGTATTATAAACGAGAAGTTTAATGTTTACAGAGTTTTCAAAAATAGGATAGATACAAAGGTTAAGGGAAGAACAGATACAAATTTTACTAAGGTTTTTTCCCTTTGCCTTTGTCTGCTGCTTCTTTCTCCCTTCGCTGTCGCTCTAGCTCTTCAATTCTTCTGACGTATTCATCATCGGCATCCGTGGGAGGTCTAGTGGAACAAGAATGGTAGTTCAGTTCTTCACTAAGACGGCTGTTCTCTTCCATAAGCATTCGGTTGATAGATCTCATTTGCTTCTCCTCCGTGATGGCCAGATCTGCACGATCACGTCGAGCATTCATAATATCATGAGCTGAGTCGCGAGCTATTTTGTTGAGCTCGAGGACAGGTGGGCGGCTGTGGTCGAGATGAAGTGTGATAGCATGGAACAACTCGTAGAAGAGAGATGAGCAGAGCCAGACACATTCATCTCGTTGAGCTTCAACGTTTATCTTGACATCCGTAAACTCATGCTTCATCTGTCCAAATCGGGTCCACACGTCTTCTTGGAATTGGCGAAAAAGAGCAGTTGTTTTGTCGTTGGCCTTGGACGCGGCTGTGGCTATCTCAGAGGCAGCGGTAGAGATGCTTGTCAGCTCGCCTAACCTTTCGTAGATAGCGTCCAGATGAGACAAAATTTCAGCATTGGCCGGCTGAGAGGAAGAAGGTTCCTGGCCAATGTGAATGTGAGCAGCACCGGCAGCTAGAGGAGGAGCAGTCGGCAGACTTGTCCTTTCTGTTTTCTTTCAGCTCTTTCCTGATCCATTTAGCCTGTCGCTCCTCAGTTTCCACTTCTTCCGTTCGAGCCTTTTTGGTCTTAGCTGTCTGCTTGGACCTCAACAGCTGCTCTAACTCGTCAGCCAAATCTTTGGCTTGCTGGTGAAGGGTCTGGGCAACTTGGTCATCAAACTTAGCAGATGCCTTTTTGAAGGTCTTGCTAGCCGCTTCATACGCTTCCATGTTGAAGGGTGTAACAATAATGGGTACAGGCTTAGCAACTTTGTCGAGGGAGATGGGCGGAAGACCTTTTTTCTGCCTTCGCTTGTTCTCATATTCTGTATACTTGTTGAAGAACGAAGCGGTCAGCTGTTTGTCCTTTGACACCGTTATAAGTTCATTTTTCTTAACGGAAGAGTTGACCTGATCTGTGTCTCGAAGGAGGACGTTGATCAGTCTGACAAATGGCTGTTTGCAGTGGGGGTTGTTCTTGACTTTCTCAACCCACTGCTTCAGTTCATTGAATATAATAGTGCCGAAGTTGAGGTGGGTCTGAAGGTAGACGACACTTGTTAGGTTCAGCTGTTGTGCAGTGAACATATCATGGGCTTCGCTTTTGAACAGCAGTCCCTTGTCGATCAAATGACTAGAGCAGTAGACCTCCAGCGGGAAGAGATTCCTCAGCATCTTCCCACTGCGGTTCTCTTGGGGTATCAACTCCCCTCATTGCTTCCCAGGCATGATCAGCCTCAGCAATTGTTGATTCAAGAGCACCACCGAAATGAACACCAATAATGGTAGAAATGGTCTTGGCAGTGATGGAGATGGGTCGGCCTCGAATCCATCTAGGCAGAGCATTTAAATTTCTGAGTTCCATCCGTTGGTAGAACTCTTCAGCTAGGAGAATGTTGTAGTTTTCATCGTTGAGGCAGAAGAGTGGAAGGATTCCCAAAGCATTCATATCTTCGCAGGCCTTGACTCCGGCGGTGATTTTGCAGACAGATTGGAGGTCTATGCACATTTCGGGTATATATAGTTTTGGGTCCAGGGCGACGATGACGTCGTGAGCAGCGGGAAAAGTAGGGTACCCCGGTAGATTGACATCCAAACTGGGTGGGATGTCTTTTTCCGGGTCCAACTCCTTCCTATTGTTTCGCTTGGATTTTGAGGTTTTCACCTGAAAGAATATGATCAGAAATTAGGGCTTTTTACCACACAAGATACACAAGCAAAGATTTCAATTTTTCTGAAATTATTGAAAATTTTTAATAAAAATTTGAAACCCTTGAATGTTTAGGTTAAGCGAACCAGAGAAACATTTAACAGATAACTTTTTAAAAGAATAAGTACTCAAAGCATATAGAAGACTGTTAGTTTCTAGGTTTTGAAGAACAACAATGGCGGATACTGTCAGATACGCGAAAGCGACCTTTCGAATTCCATAACAAGTAGCTTAAAAATGAAATACTAAACAGTAGTTAATGAATAGCAAGTCAAAGAGTAAAGAAAATCATACCATTGTTGCTGATGAGAAGAAGAAACAAGAATAATTTGGAAATGGAGAGAGCAGTTGCAGAGAGAGGGTTTGAATAGAGAGAGAAATATTTAGACAAAGGGTTTTCGTAAAGTTTTGGAAAGGGCGGTTCAAGGTCTATTTAAAGAAAAATTTTGGCCCAAAAGCGGGAACTTAAGATATTTTTTAAGTAGAAGGATTTTACGCTTGACCCCCTTTTGTTTTAGAAAACTTTTTTCGCTGAAATAGACTAAGTGAAGATACTGACCTTTAAGTCTTCCGCTAAAGGGAAAATGACGTCTTCCGGTAAGTATAAAACTAAGTCTACCGGTATGAAAGAAAAACTTTAAGATATTGAAATTAAGCAGTAGGATCAATCATACCAAGATTTCTTCTTAAATAAGCAAACCTGGCGGCATCTAGTGGCTTTGTGAGTATGTCAGCCAATTGATGTTCAGTTGGAACGTATTCCAGACTGATGTTACCTTTCTCCACATGATATTTGAGGAAGTGATAACGGATATCAATGTACTTTGTCTTCGAGTGCATCACTGGATTCTTGGAGACTGAAATTGCTGAGGTGTTGTCACACATAATTGGACAATTTGCAGTCTTAATGTTGTAGTCCACTAGTTGTTGTTTCATCCATAGAAGTTGAAAGCAACAGCTGCTGGCAGCAATGTATTCTGCTTCTGTGGTGGAGTTGGCAACTGATCCTTGTTTCTTGCATGACCATGAGACAAGTCTATTTCCAAGAAATTGACAAGTCCCACTGGTGCTTCTTCTGCTCATTTTGCAGGCTGCATAATCTGCATCTAAGTATCCAACAAGATCAAAGTTGTTGCGTTTGGAATACCAGATACCTAGATTTGTAGTTGTTGAAACATATCTGATGATACGTTTAGCAGCAAGCAAATGTGATTCCATTGGATCACTCGAAATCTAGCACAAACACAAGCAAGAAACATAATGTCGTCTACTAGCGATAAGTAAAGAAGTGAACCTATGATTCCTCGGTACTTGGTCATGTTCTCTTGTTTTCCCTTCTCATCTTTATCAAGATGGCAGTCGGTAGATATTGGAGTCTCAAATCCTTTTGCTGAATCAAGACCAAATTTCTTAATGAGTTCCTTTGCATATTTGGTTTGGCTGATGAAGATTCCGTCGGAAGTCTGTTGAATCTGCAGTCCTAGAAAGTAGGTAAGTTCTCCTGTGACGACCCGACCCGGATCTCAATACGAGATCCCAAGGTCGTGCCATCAGGACAAACTAAGAGACAGACAAGCACCTGCTAAGCATATTGGTGCGAGTCAAAAGACGAGCCAACCAGCTCACGACAGGAAGGTAAAGCCATAACGGCAATACGGAAAATAAAAACCAAAACCTGCGGAAGCAAAACCATAATGGGACCCGAGCTAACAAGCTCCTAAATATAAACAACCAAAGAGATGGTAAATCTCTCGGCCCAAAAATTCGACGCGCGTGACGCAACATTAGACACGCACCACAAACCATCGGCAACAGACAAAATCCCAACCTGATAAACAACACTCAACGGCTATAACATGCCGGAGGAACAATTCACTATAACCATATAAATGATGCTAAACCACCAACCAAACCTCACGACTAAAACTATCGGAGGTAGGAACAACAATTTACCACAACTAGAATAAACGAGCCACACATGCTCGGAATGACAAAGGAAATAAATACTAAGGGTACAAATGCTCGGCAATACATCCGGCTCCCAAATATACAACCATAATATAACACTATAATCTACCCAAGTAAAGTCTACATAACTTTACATTCGAGCCTCACAATAAATACAACATAATAATAAATAACTCCAAGCTTTTGACTTGGAAGACCACCTGCTAAAAGTTGTTATCCGGAAGCATTAACGGGATCACTGCACACACTAGGGAAAACAATCACACGGAGTGAGTCATAATGACCCAGTAAGTTTCTAAATGCAACATGAGGCATATTATGACATGGCATGGCATAAATGCACAATCGTATAAAATCATGATATCATGCTAGTATACCATCATGAAACATGTACTTAATTTTTAAAGCACATAAACTCACATAAATCAAGTAGCATCTTATTTTTCATATAAATGCTCATAAATAATCATGCGTAACAGTAAACGTATTCGAACCGTTACAATCAAATCCGGGTTCAAAACCCAACCAACTTACCATGATATCAAATCTCAAACCATGATTCGGGCTCAATTCCCAATCAATCATACCCTGGGGTTTCCTCCCCAAATAATCTCAACTCATCAGTTTCCCTTAATGAGTACTCGTTACATTCATCCGTCTCGGATGAGAAATGAGAGCTTCGATGTCGAGCTAGGTGGCATAACTCGAGATCACATCCCACTACTGGCCAAATAGTGAGGAGAAAAAGGACCCAATGCAACGATTCGTAGCGATTGTTCCCAAAGGCTATGAATCGTCCCATTGCCGACACAACAACCAAAACCCGCCAGCTGGACTTTAAACCAAACCATCAAGTAGATATTTACTTGCATAAACCAATGAGACCAAATTCATAATTATCGGACTCATTAAATCATGTAGGACATAATGCTCTACAACAACTCATAAACCATGCACATAATTGCACATAAACAAATAGGGCATAATGCTCCACAAAATCCCATAATCCATGCACATATTTGCATATAACCACGTAGGACATAATGCTCTACGAAATCTCATAAACCATGCATATAATTGCATATAAACAAGTAGGACATAATGCTCTACCAAACATCATGAACAATGCATATATTTGCATATAACCATTGTGTTCAACTAACTTACAAGTTTAGTTCAAGAACTACCTTATTGAGGTATTCATTATTCCTCAAGTCATTAACCCATTCAAGCATAGCTTACCAGCTTAATAAAATATAATGTGAGGTCTTCCTTAATCCTCAACTCAAATCAAACCAAGACTACTACGCTAGTCTCAAAATATCCACCAATCAAGACTTATTATTTTAGTCTTTATTTTAAGTACACCGGACTCAATCATAGTCCTAATCGTCATACATGATCGATAACCCAACACCATACTTAAAACTTCATGACTACTCCGTAGTCACTTCGCACAAGCGTTTTCATATGTACGCAACAAAAATCCTTGAGAAGAGAATTCTCTCTTAATCTTCTCTTAAATAATCTCGTGACCTTATGTGGGTCTCCATTTTCCCATGCTCTAACAAGCATGCTTAAAATTTATTTCTAGTTAGTCTCCATAACATAAGTGTCGCCATTGGACACAACCACCAAAACCCGGTGTGCACAAACATAACCCAAACAAACCCAAACATTGTAGGGTTTCAACCCAAGGCTCTTTATCATTTTATTAGCCTTATAACGACTCCGTTGAGTCTTACTAACACATTTCATTCTTTATGTGTTTTATAACTCCACACCGAAATATTTCATTAAAGTTCACAACCAAATCCCAATAGTCGTTCGGGCTTAATTCCCAAGACTAAAAATCCATAAAGTTTATCGTAATTATAATTTCATTTAAAGTTTGGAGACTAAGCATTTCACAACATTAATCAAACGAAATCCAATCGTCGTAGGATTTCAACCCAAGCTCGTTTAGCACATTATCGAACTTATAATGACTCCGTTGAGTCCAATTTACACTTTCCAAAATTTAGGGCATAGAAGCCATGGTTCTCAATAACCTCTATATTCGCAACTAACATCAATAGCCATCTTCCCAAGTTCGTTTAACTCACATAAACCCAACAAAACATTTATCAATGTGACATAGAACAAATTTGCCAATTTGTGCATAATTTCCTTTAAGTCACCTTACCAATCCCACTCTCCAAAACATCGTTAAATCGCACAACCCGGATTAATATACTACACTATACATGTGTAACATTTTAATCAAGCTTTCAACTATGTTTATTAAGCCAATTCATGATTTGGGCAAAATCTCCTTCCAAGTATCTTGGCCAAACAAGTTCAACACACATCAATAATTCACATAACAAGGTTTAATAGACCACTTAGCATATGAATTTCATACTAATCAAGGTCTCACATAGGTTCATCCCATCTATATCAACATTTGAAAACCTAGGGTTCATGGCATCTCTAACAACCCTAGAAATTGCATCCATTGACCTCACATAGCAAATATGATTGTTTCCCTAGGTCAATGGAGCCAAAAAAAAGGAGAAAGAGGGGTAGAAACTTACCTCAAATCAGCCCCTTCAAGTCCCAATTTTGAAATTTCAATTGGTGGGTCTTGCTCTCCTCAACCTCCTCTTCAAATCTATGGTGTGGATTGGGCAATGGAGCTCTCAAGCCATGGAACCCATGAAGAACACTCAAGAAACCCTAGAAGACTCCCCTTTCAGCTCTCAAGAGAGGTTCTCTCCCGTTTTTTAGAAGTGATAGGTGAAATGAGGGGTTAAGTGGGGTGTTAGGGCTTCAAATAGATTAGGAAGTAAGTGGGTTATGTGTTTAGATGATAGGTTTGTTTATCTCTAATTAACCCCTCTAATCCACCTCCCAATCTCAATTAGATGCTTAGGATACACCTAAGGTAGTTAGGAGGGTTTAGGAGTGGGTTAGGTTGGGTTTGGGTAGGGTTAGGATAGACAACTTTGCAAAATTCCTCAAAAATCCCGTAACAGCAATTCAGGGACCCTTGCGGTCGCTTGGGTCTCATATGATGCGAGCGCATCACTCCCCTACACACCATACACTCCTTTGTTCATTCCTTGCTCGGTTTGGTCGTTCCGCATGCATCCTCGAGCCTTAAAGCTTCGAAATGGCTCACAATTGAACCCTTAAAGTCCTCAAACATTAAACTAATCAATCCAAGTCTCAAACCAATTTTAAAGTAGGTCTAGACTCCCATAAACAACACCGAAACAACCGGGAAAACCGGCGCAAGCGTAACAACTTGCTATCTAAACGTCGAATGAGACCAAGCAAACCGACGGGTAATAACCCATGATTATAAGCACCTATAAGGGCTACAAAATAGGCCTGAAAGCCTCCCGAGATGATACTCAACAGATAGGGGAAATAAGTTCCCGAAATACGAGACGTTCGCGGCTCAATCTCAAACTACGCGATAAGGAGAATTGCTATTCTCGAGGCGTCAAAACTTCACGAGACTTATGGAATACATCCAATTACAAGTCTAACACATCTAAACATGTTATTTAATCATCATGTAAAGATCTGGGACCAAATCGAGGTCCAGAACACCAAACCGAATAAGCTCTCAATCGAGTCGCATTTCGACTATCGTCGAGTTACGACTTTTGACTTTAACAAGTCAACCACTATATGACATTTCTTAATAGTGTTTTAGTCTTAATGTGATCTCATGCACATTTAGACTCTCTCACAAACCAAACGAGCAATCAACGAAGAGGAAATCACGAGCTTTGACATAATTGAGCTAGCAGGAATCGGGATCTTACATCCTCTCCCCCTTAAAAAGAATTCGTCCGAATTCTAAACCGTATCTCAAACCAATGCCGTCATCACCTTAACATAGAATACCCGGACCATTCACGGTGTCTCACAATCCCAGTAAACACTCGATGCTCAAAAACCATAAACCTAGACTAAGTCTCAGGAGTCTACCATCACAATAACCAAACCAAGTATATGAGGATCAAACTACCGTGATCCAAAACTCGGTTTAAAAACCTCTCATAGGCACCCAACATTAAACTCTCTCTTTAGATTGAAAATATTATGACTCGTATTCGAGTTGCGACGAACACATATGAACAATACTAACCAAACTTGTACACAAACTAACGTTTAACATGAAACAAGTTCAAACACATCATAACATTCAACTACGGAAACTATTTGTTAGGGCACATCATAAAATTAGCAAGCATAATAGACCTTAAGTCACAAGGAATAATAATTGCCTATAGAGCAATTCTCAACCAAATCGAGACAATCAAGTGGACATTTCAAGCCACGTTAGTAATACTCGCGATCTTCCTATCGCGGTAAGAACACATAAGAGTGCAAAATGAAATGTTTTGAAAACTCTTTTCC
>JABEVN020001112.1:0-26291 GCA_013146195.2 Codonopsis lanceolata | reverse complement strand
GAGGTGGATCGTTAGCAAAAAGGGATGTCGAAAGAAGAATAAAATGTCACAGCAGCGAGTCACTGACAACGCTATCCGGCATCGACTTGATCCGGCATTCTCGAGGAGCCACCCCTTTACTTTGGGAATAGTCACCTCATCCAGATGTTTTGTACTCGGGCACAAACCCCAAAAGGTCCTCCACTTCGTCATGACGTTCGCGGAGGGTGTAATCAGGTGTCAGGGTTTGCCCAATGCTGGTGGATATGCCAGTAATGGCAGCGAAGTCACAGGGAGTCATAGTGATCTCTCCCCAACTGAGATGAAAGGTGTGGGTGGTATCTCACCGAAATTTCAAGAACACATCAAAGATGGTTCGTAGCGGCACCGCAAGGAGTAAAGGCCCGCATGAAATCTCCCAAGCCCGTTTCCTCCACTAGAACCTGGGCTGGTAAAGGCATTAAATGGTATATATCAGACACCTTGGCACAAGAAGCTCTAACCTTGTCCAGAGGCCTGTGCTCCTGAATAAAAAAAAAAGAGAGAAGAAAAATAAAGGTAAGACTCTCACAAACCCCCTTTCTTCTTGTATAATTAATACATTAGTTTTCAAAAAAAAAACATTTGTACATTAAAATTGTTTTTTGCACATAAATATACATGTTAATATTTTAGATGTTAAAATAAAAAAAAACAAGTATATATATATATATATATATATATATATATATATATATATCGTTGCATTTAAATATACATGTCACATTTTTACTTTTCACATTTATGAAAAAAAATAATAATAACCATGCATTCACAAAAAAAAAAAAGCATCTCATATATATTCAGCATCACATTTGCATCAAATAAAGTAGTACATGCATCCATTATTTGCATTCATTATTTAAAAAGTTGTATTAGGAATGCGCTAAAAAGAAAATAAAAATGTCACTCATCACAGAAAAAGAATATCTCCTGGGCATTTCTTATATCCCTACAGCATCAGCATGCATAAAAAAAATCAATTATGGTACATAAAATATATCTGTTTAGTCTTGCATATATCCGAAAATGTATCCGAAAAATGTGTTCGGAAAAATTTGCATTTCATTCCGAAAATTCCGTATTGTGAATATATGCCATGTAAAAATATTTTTAGATCTAAAACATGCATCATATAGCCTTATTTGCATTAACATTATAAACCATGCATAGTAGGGTCAAATAGTGACTACTAGTTCAATTTGTGCATCGCAAAAATAAATAGTCCAAATTTCATGCATTATTATCAAAATTGCATCATGTTAGTCCATAAATCACATGCATGAACATCACAAGTAGCATATATATACTCCAAAGGTCCAAAACAACACAGAAATTGAGCAGATCTGAAAAATTAACCAAATGGGTGGAAGAAAGTTATACTCACATCGGGATCAGGAAGATTTGAGATATACTTATACCAATCCCGCACCAGATTGCCCCAATCATGCTTTGAATAATAGTAGTTAACATGGTTCCGAACCAATGGAGGAAGTTCTTTCTTTTCTTCGCCAGATTCTGGATTCATCGGTGCCTTTCCTTTTCGAGATCTAGAGGAAGAAGCCATCTGAGCAGAAAAACAAAATTTTTGGCGGTAGAAAATGAGAGAAAATGAAAAAAATGAAAGAAGAAAAACTCGCTCCGTCAATGGCAGAAACTGGAGCAGAAGAAAGAAAGAAGAAATGAAGACTTACGTCATCATCCTGAAAAGAGAAAGGAGGAAAAGTGAGAATTTTCACTTTTCCCCCTCCAAGCAACTCAGCATCAACAATTAAGTCCTTAAATTTCGAAGTTGCAAAGCGGCCCCTAAGACTTAACAGAAAGCTAACAAAAGCAATTTTGTTAACCACATTCGATGGCCTTTCATCCAAAAAGCAAGAAAAGCTCATATCCTCAGCAAGTCAGCCGCCAGACAAGCAGAAAAGTCAGAAAATTCAGCGGCAAAAGGTAAGTCCCGTTTTCTTTCTTTTTAAAAAAAAAAAAGAGAGAAAAATGCAAAAATAAAAGAAAAGAAAAATCAATCAAAGAAAAGAAAAAAAAGAGAGTCAGAGAAAAATAAAGTCATAAAAACAAAAACAAAAAAAAGAGAAAAAAAAGGCAACAACAAAAGAAAAAAAGAAGAGAGAGAAATCCCCAGCATGAAAAGTCAGAACGACGGAAATAGCCAAATCAGCTAAGCCAACAGCAGCAGTCAGAAACATGAGAAGGTAAAAATCTTAAGATTTCTTATTTTGCTTTCAGAAATAAAAGGAAAATCTTTTTCAAAAGGTTTTGTTCAAAAAAAAAAAGAGAGAGAGGAAGAAGAAAAAGAAAAATCTCTTTGTCGTATCCAACGACGGATTTTGATCGGTTGGATACAGTTTTCGAAAATTTGAAGAAAATTCCCTTTTGTCGTATTCGATGACAGTTTATCGGTCGAATACAGTTTTCGAAAATCTGAAGTTTTATTATTATGTTTGGAAATCGGAGATATGGCCAGCCAAACATGATTTTGAAGATGCCTCTTAACGTATTTCATCGACAGGTATTTTCTGGGTGAAATATGGTTTTTGAAATACACAAAAATCTTCATACCGTATTTGACAACGGTTTCGGACCGTAAGAATACGGCTTTTTCGAAAAACATGAAAATCTTTTCTTCGTTTGTGTTCTCGGACGGGTTTGACCCAAAAAAGAGCACAACATCCTCGTTGGTTGTTTGTTTCGGCTTAGCCCGAACTACGTTTGGTCTGATTCCTTTTATTAAGGGATACGTAGGCAGCCTACTTTAGTAGGTCCGACCATCAGAGCACTTAATTTGTATATCTGCTTAAAAAACTGCGATAACCTGCTATGACTGACTAAAAATGTCTAGGATATGGAGGTTTGTTTCATTGGTGCATTATAACTGCTATCTGCTGCATCTTTCTCCCTCGTTTTGTAATTGAACGAAATTGGAGAGTCTATTCTTATCAACGATGTTCGTCTACTCAGTAAGCTGCGGGTTACCCGTAGACTCCATCGTTGAGGGGCTCTGTAGACACCCCAATTTCGTACCCCTGGTATGTGACATGACATAAAATATCAAGACCTGTTAAAACATTAACAAATGTCAAGTTACATGGTCAAAAGTACAAAAGGACAAAGCAGGATGCGCAAAAGGACGAATTGCAGGGACCAAAGTGTTCAAAAATTGCATAGTTTGAATAGTGGGCATGGCCACCATGAAATTTGGGTTAGGCGCCCAAATTTAATGGGCTTGGCGCCCAAATCCTTCTTTATGGCAAATTTTTCTGCTACAGTTGCCGCAAAATGCAATTATTCCAGCGCAGTGTACAATCATTCGATGCATGAAGAAGGAAATTTATTTCCTTCTGAGTCCTCAGTTCCTCCTATAAATACAGAGGCCCGGCTTCTCATTTTAGCACATTTTCTTTCGACAAGCTTCTCCGCGTTCTCGTTACGCTGGAGAAATAGAGAGCGATGTGAGATAGTTAGTGATCACCTCAAAAAGCCTCGAAACTCTGCCAAACTTCCGCCAAACACAAAACCAACCGATAGGAGTGAACCTTAGCCCCCCAGCTAGGTATCCACCCTTTTTCCCGGTCCAAAAATCGTGGAAAGAGCAGTTGCTCTGCCCAATTTAAAAGGCCAAATCCTGTAAATAAGCCGTTATTCGCGATTTGACCTACCTCAAGCCAACAAACAACCAAACACAAAGTTACTGCGCCCAAATCCCTAGGCCAAAAGTAACTTTCAGAAGCAGTCACGCTGCCCAAATTCACACAACACACAACACACAACAACAACAACAACAAAAAGACTCTCTCTCCCCGAGGGACAGAGCGAGCACACCTTAGGATGTCTGTAAGTTTTATTTTAAAGTCTTTCATTTTGTAAAAGTATTATTTCCAATCCGGCCCAATGTAGATATGTAAGCAGTTGTGCTGCCCGGATTTAGTTAGGAAATAATACTAAATGTAGTCGTTATTATGGCCAAATATTTTCAGATGTATTTGTAATTATTTGTTTTATGTATTCATTAAAGTCTTTATTTATAAAAGTATTATTTCCAATCCGGTCAAATGTAAATATATAAGCAGTTATGCTGCCCGGATTTAGTTAGGAAATAATACTAAATGTAGCCGTTATTATAACCAAATATTTTCAAGTATATTTATAATTGTTTGTAAAAGAGACTATTTATAATTGTTTGTAAAAAAGACTGTTGCAAGTTCGTAAATAATATAGATGTAATGGATGTATTTGTAGGCAGTTAATGTTTTATTTGTCTGTTAAATAAATATAACAAAAAGCATACTTTAGCCAAAAACCGTTTTGAGACCGAAAGGGCGAGTTGGGTGCCTAGCACCTTCCCAACTCGTAACTTAGCCTCCGAACCCGTTTTCATCATCTCTGGTTTTCTTTTTGGTTTTGCTTTATTTATTCCTTAAAATAAAGATGGCGACTCTAAAACATTTTGGATCCAGTGGGGCCTCGCAACATCTTTCTTTGCACTTTCACGTTCTCCCCTAAAAAAGGGAGAATGAGAATGGAAATGTGATGTATTCATATGTCCTGGTATCCCCTAAACAAGGGATAACTTGACGTAGAAAACCCAAAGCACCCATAGTGATCCGAGATAGGCAATAAGGTTATTTTCAAAAAATCCATAGTAGGGGCGCTACAACATTCCTTCCTTGCACTTTCACGTTTTCCCCTAAAAAAGGGAGAATGGGAATGGAAGGGTGATGCATTCTCATATCCTCGTATCCCCTAAAAAAGGGATAACTTGATGCGGGAAATCCAAAGCTCCCATATTGGATCAAAAATCCACTAAAGGCAACCGAGGCGCATTCCAACGCGCTATTCCGACAGCACTCCTCCCGCACTTTTGATTTCGTCCTCCCTAGACAAGGGAGGGTGGAACAGAGCAAGATGGATGTCACCGCATCCGCACGCGCGCCCTATCCAAGGCGCGGGCGCGAGCACCGCGGAACCCACAGGCCCCACTTAGAAAGCCACTAGTAGTGAGGTCGTGACCACTCGCCTTAAGATACACGCGAAGTTTCTTTACGGCCGAGCAAATAGATAACTCATGGTCTCCAACTTTCGCCTCGGCAGCCGAATGACCTTTGAGGCCCTCGGCATCGCCACCGACCTGCCTCTAGTATCCTCAGCCTCGGCAATAATAAACACTTTGTCACAAAATCGCTCGGTCTCAGCTTCGAATCAATCATCATCCGACCTGACAAACTGCTTCCCTAGGCACGAGAAAACCGCTGCACGCAACCACCAACTCCCTGACAAACGCACAGTTCACTTATTTCTGACGAAAACCCTCAACGCATTTAATGATTGCCGCTTTATGCCCCCCAGTTACCAGCCGCCACGTCGACATAAACATCAGGTATAAATAGAGAGCACACATTCAAGGAAAAGGTAAGTAATTTCGGAGATATCACAGCCCCTTATCAAACACTTATCACGGCATATTTATTACCATCTTTCCAGCGGAAACCTTACTCTCACACCGGAGGGTTCTAGTCGGGCCGCCCCGACTCCTTAACGGTGTTTGTTGTTTAATTTGTGAAGGTTAAGCAAGAAGGACGAACCAGCGACCGCCACCTCATCTTTACTCACACGTGGACGACAAGATAAGGTCACCACCAAAAAGCGTGATCATACATATTTAATTTCATAAATTATAGAAGAATCATGAAGATTTGCTTAGTGTTTTAAATGAAAAAAATATTTTAGACATATATAAATTGATACCTGTCTAATTGAGAAAATTATTGAATGGAATGCAATTAATTTGGTTAAGGTTGATCAATATTTCAAAACAAGAGGCAATGTTATTGATTTCAAGCACACTTTTTCCAAACATTTTTACCTCAAACTTGTTTGTCAACGTAATAGACATTGTGTTTGTGTGTGAGAAAGAAATAAACGAACATTATTGAGATATCAGTAGTGTTTGGTTGATCAATTGTTATCGATGTATATAAATTTGTTTGATTGATAGAAATTTTATACTGATTGCCGGAGATCCAGACTTTGAAGTAATAAAGATGAGTGAGTGATTAAGCTCACAAATCAATATATATATATATAATAAAGATTACGTCTATTTATTAGCAATTCGAGTAACGATTCAGGGAATAGGGTAGTTACTTCTAATATCAAAGCCTAACTAGTCCCCAATTTTTTATTTCGGTTATTCTCTATTACCTTCCAGATATCCGGTTAATAATCATCAACTTCGATCCATTTCAATTCAAGTATGCATGGTTGGATTCGAAATTATCATCTCTAGGTTCAGGGCCGCATTATCTTTTTTATTTGATTTATAACGTGATATTAAAGCTACCCTTTAAATAACTGGGATCCGGATCAAATCTTTTAGTCGACATTATTTAGAGAGAGAATGAGGTTCGGGAGAAATGACAGAAAAATAGGAGAGGTTCTATGTTTTAATTTAGGGAGGGTAATAGGTGTGAATAAGGAGAGGGAATGGTTTTATTGGAGGGATGTTAGTTAGGTAATTTACTTTTTTAAATAGGTTACGTTTAATAATAAAAAAAAATGTTATATTTAGGTATTTTGTAAAGAGTAACTCTCATGTAAAACTGTGTTGCAGATCATATATGTAAAATTGTTTTATCTAAATTTTTGTCTTTCGTTAATTAAATGACATGAAAAAGGGAGTGGCATTCGTTCTACACGATAATTACTACTCCCTCCATTTTTAAATTATAGTACAATTTGATTTGGCACATCGTTTAAGAAAAAGTAATTGATTGCATTATAATATTTGTGAAATGTGTGGTTTTTTTTAATACGATAGGGTCATAATTAAAATAGATAGAAAAAGTAAGGATAAAGTGGTAAAACTGTTTTCCTAAAAGAAAAAGTTTTGAAATAAAATAATTATTTTAAATCGGACGAAAAAAGAAAGGAGAACGATAATTTGAAAACATAAAATGTACTATATAGAAAGGGGGGGAGTCACATCACATGCGAGTCAAATTCTTATGTACTGCAAAAGTGTACCACCAAACACATGTGAAAACTGATCATGGGTCATCCATGGATCAATGTGTTTTGCAATATATTTTTGTGGCGCGGGAGATCTGTACTCGTATGTGACTTCCTTTTTATATAATGATCATGTAAAATGAAGTGAAAACTCTCTCTGTTTTAATAAAAATGAATGAACTTTTTTTATAAATATTGACATGTTATTTATACGCCTTTAAAGTTCATATACACGGTAAATTTAGAAACTGAACAATTTTCTTGAAAAATACAAAAAATGAAAACAGGGAGAATATTATTTATGGGTCTCACTCTCACATATTCTTTTTAATAATAATCTCGGCAAAACATACAAACGGGCCACCCAACTTTGGACCATATTGCAATTCGGCCACCGAAACTTTGGTTCATCTATTTTGGCCACCCTACTTTCATTCTGTTGCAAGCGAGCCCATTTTCTAACGGCCGTTAGCCGAGGACGTTAACTTTAGGGGTAAAATGGGAAAAACAATGTTAAACAGTTCATCTTCATCTCTCTCTTTCTCTCTCACACACACAGATCTGTAACATCTTCAATTGCAGATCTGGCGATCACCAACAAAGCTTCCACACCTCGCCGACGTCGCCCCTTTCCCCCAATTTCCTTCACAGCCGGCCTCCTTCTCCGGCGAATCAACCCCTCCGTTCAAATCGAGCAAGCCCCGTATCTTCTCCCCCTTCTTCTCCGGGAAAATCTCACCCCTTCTTGATCAATTGCTGGCGTCCACCCCCCTTCATCCACAGTCCAGCCGCCGCCGGCCACCTCCAATCCATCCTCACCTCCATCCAGTCTTTCTCCATCAACACCCACCGGTGAATCCACAGCTCTATCCTCCCGCCATCCATCCTTCCCAATGACAGGTTTGGTCTGGCCCCTATATAAACCCAGCAGTTCCTTCATCTATGCTTCTGTTCAAACTGATCCGGTCGTGCTCTTCTCACGCCAACCGTCATCCCGTCTTCTTCCTTCACCCATCTTCGTCTTCACCGATGAATTACCACATCCATGGTCGGCCCAAAACCCAAGCAATCGTGTATCTCGTATCACCGCCATCTACAGATCCGGCTTCCCTTCGCCCAAATCCACAGCCGGCCTCATTCTTCTTCTCCGGCGAATCAGTGATGAGACTCGCCCAACGAGACTCAACCCAGGTAAGGTGTCACCCCTCTCAATACCTTGAATGGCCTCCAAATGTAGATCTGGGCTTTAACACTATAGATCTCGACCTCTTCGAGCTTTGGCGCGTGGCAAATGGCTTCAATGGAGTATACACCACCGAAACTGTTGTCGTCAAATGGCATCTGCAAGAAATTGTCGTACACGGGTCGCATTGTCCATCCAACTCGGTTTTTTGATTATGAGAAGCCCAAGAGGGAAACAGTGAGAAGATTTTGATTATGAGATTTGGGAACCATCTACATATATGACGATACAAAAAGAAGATTTTGATTTGAATCTTCCCCAAAAAAAAATTGAATTTATTTTTCTGGGTTGTGATTATTTTCTTGATAAAGATGAACAAATTTGGGAGAAGATGAAGATGAGCAAATCAAAGTTCTATTATTTATAGCGAGGGGTAAAATAGGAATTTTGACTTAAACTTAACGTCCCGAGCTAGAGTTAGAAAATGGGCTCGCTTGCAACAGAATGAAAGTAGGGTGGCCAAAATAGATGAACCAAAGTTTCGGTGGCCGAATTGCAATATGGTCCAAAGTTGGGTGGCCGTTTGTGTGTTTTGCCTAATAATCTCTTTAGTATCATATATTTTCATTTAAATAATACTATATCCATTATTTGTGTTAGGGGTGAGCAGCCCAGCTCATGAGTCCGTACAGCCCGTTGTGTCCATATGTGCCCGGCCCAAAGTGCCCATGCCCATGGACTGATACATAGTGCTGGGCTTTAGAGATGTTAGATGCCCGCGCGCTCGGGCACACCTGGGCCTTCAAGTTCTAATGTCCATCTAATCCCGACCTGGTCCATCATCACATTAAAATTTTAAATTTTAAATATATTATAATTATATCATTACTCTATTAGTGTCTATTAGTATTATATATCATATATAAAATTATATATAAACAAAATCACAAATTATATTACTCCCTCCGTCCCTAAATAATCGTCTAGGTTGACCCGGCGCACAGTTTAAGAAAAAGTAATTGACTTGATTATTTATATTGATTTAATGTGTAGTTTCCTTTAATGTCCATGTATATGTGGCTCATAATTAAAGTAGAGTGAAAAAGTAAGGGTAAAGTGGTAAAAGTGATGTTCTAAAAAGGTAAGTTTCAAAGTGGACAATTATTTTGGGACGGACGAAAAAGGAAAGGAGGACGATAATTTAGGGACGGAGGGAGTATTATATACTACTATAATATACTACTATAATATATTATACATTATCCAGATTAGTCAATATAGTGAATTAGTGAATACCAACAGGTCAAATAGAAAAGACTAAAACTCAAAAGACAAAGTAAAAGTGTGAAACCATAAATTAAATTGACTGCTAGTCTGCTACCTTCGATTCTTTAGTACCTTGATGGAATCGTGACCCTTCGGCAGAATCGTGACTTCCCGTTCCCAGTTCCCACTTCACCGCTAGGCCCGCTACCCACCCGATATTTATTTTTCTCTTTGCGAGACATTACAGATCTTGTTATCGTGTTCATGTAAGTTTGTTCTGATTTGAGTTTGTTTTCTTGCTTCTTTATTAAAAATAGCATATGAGTTTCAAATTTTAGGTGTTCATGATGTTTGATTAGGGGTTAATTGTCATTTGTGTGTTGAGTTTGCAAGTCAAATAAATGATTTCAAGGTTTTTGATCATATGTAGTTTTGCTGAGGAGCTAATGAAATAATGAAAATACTTTGTATTAGTTGAATTTTAGTTCTTCATAGTTCTTTTATATTGTAGACAATCAAAGAGCTCATCTAAGCCCGTGCCCGTCCAATGCCCGTTCACTGATGCCCGTGGGCATGTCTACGCTACTGGGCTTTTTAAAATGATATCTACTGTCATATGGATCTATACTGGGCATTACCAATGCCCACAGGCTTAGGGCCCGTGCACACCCCTAATTTGTGTGTCCCAAATCCCGGTGCACTTTTACACTTCCTTATTTCTAAACTTTTCAAACAAAGCAAGCGAAAGAGAAAAGAAGAAAAATAAAAAATAAAATGGAAATAATATGTTCTTAAGTATAAATGAGGAATATTTTCTATGAACACTCATTTGAACAATATCTTCCAATAGTTGTCGCATCATCAATGTGTTATTAATACTATTTTTTTTTTTATTTACCTAAGGAGGCATGTGAAGGGATAATAAAACTATAATTTGCGGCTCAAAACCATTGAAATAAGACTATAAAATAGCTTAGGAAGAAATAAAGTTGACAAAAATTTATGGGTCGGGAAATGTCCCAAGTCCACGGGCGAAGGCGGTAAATATTATACTACTTCCTTCATTTCAAAATAAGTATCATTTTAACAATTCACACACAGATTAAAGAAACTTATAAAAAACTGACATATCTTTATTTAAGTTTATTTAATATAGTTAAGTTACATTAATATTTTTTTTTTCTCTTAACAATCCTCTTTCTAATATCATTTAATTTAAAATTATAAATAAATACAATTTTAGCAAAATATGAACAAATGTTTTTTGAAATCTTATAATGACACTTATTTTGGAATAAAAAACATTTACTAAAACGATACTTATTTTGAAACAGATTGAGTAATATCAAACGAAGATACAAATATAATAGTTGTGGCTAGGCCTGATAATTATAACTTATTATCTATTAACCCACCCAACCCAACCCGTTAATATTTTTGGATTGAAACGGGTAATCTGTTTCGGTCTAATAATATTAACGAATTGGGTCGGGGCAGGTCGGGTTAAAATGAGTCGAGTCCGTTACTCATTTTGACCAGTGACTTTTCATACTATATATTTATGTTTTTTGGAGGGGAGTCGGGTTTAAATGGGTCGATCCACTTTAATGAGTAATTAGGCCTAACAATTGTGTGAATTAAGTTGGAATAGGTAATGAGTTATCTTGAAAAGAGTAAATGATTAAAGTGGATAGTCTTTCCAAGTCGGCTTACCAAAGAATTCAAATACATGAAGAAGGAATCACAAACATTAACAAAACAATTCCTAGATGGAAATGGCTAGGCACGTGCACTCCACCAAACTAGAAAATAATCTAGTGTCGTTGACCACAATCAATTACCATACAACCACACACAATATTCAAGCCACCAAATAACATTAATTAACACATTGAAAAACAACTGCGGGTGGCTTCTTTAATTCTTTTGACCTTCTTGCCTCCATTATATCAATCAGTTCGTTATTATTATTATCGTAAGATAAGGGGAGAAGTGTATAAAAAAACCCGATCTATTTTAGGTATTGTAAATTAAATCCTGATAATTGTTTATAAATTTATTGAAACTCAGTTTATTTTTTATTTTTTAATTAGAACCCTCAGTCTATTAAACCTGTTAAATGGTAATGACCTGCTAAGTAGGATGTCAATGTGGCATCCTACGTGCAGTGGCGGATCCAAGAATTATGTTGACTGGTGTCCAAAATTTTAACTACTCCATCCGTCCCAAAATATATGACGTTTTAGGGTTTTTCACACAGACCAAGGAAACATATTATAAAGACTAAACTACCCCTATCCAAACATTAATGATATGTCTTGATATTCTTGCTCAAAGAGTCAAACACGGGTTACGAAGTCAATAAATATGAGTAGAATTTGAGAAAAAAAGGGAAAAAGTTCCTTGAAAATTACAAAGTGACATCTATTTTGGAACAAAACAATTCTCCCAAAACGTCATATATTTTGGGACAGAGAGAGTATTACATTAAAAAAAATAGAAATTACAATTTGTCCTTTACGCGTTTTCATACATTATCATCACCAACATTCATTAACATGTCTTTTTTGATATAACATACAAGAGAATCATTTAAAAATTGATCGGACATTCGATTTCGTAAATCCATCTTGACAATATTTTTTACAGAGAATTTGGGAGGGGTCCAATAAATTTTTTTGGAGGGATCCAACTATCAAATATCACAAACCTACTCCCAATTTTTTTTTATTGGGCGGTGTCCATGGTCACCCCTAGTCCTCATGTGGATCCGCCACTGCCTACGTGGACTTGGCAGAAGCAAAAACTACTTTTCCTCCAATTTTATTTCATTATAAACATTGTACAATTTTTGTAATTTTATAAAAAAAAAACCTAAAATTTATTTTCACCAAATAAAGCCTTAAAATTTAAAATATATAGCTATTTATATACCCATTTCATTTTAAGAAAATAAATTTATATAATTTCTACCTCAAAAGAATATAAACCATAAATTGTATTATCCAACTAACCAATAAAAGATTGATATTTATTGATATTATCAAGTTTATTTTATTTTTTATGTTTATTTGTTTCATGAAAGATATGCTCAATGATCAAAGTAACAAAATCAAAAACTAAAGTCAGTAAATATAATAATTCTATTCCAAAATGGAAACCCAACAGCACAACCGAAGAACCACCTCCCTTGGAGTACCTCAATCCACCATCACCATACCCACAGTCATGTTAACCTTCACCTCCATACCCCATACCGCCACTACCACCATATGTACCGCCATCACGACGGCCACCTCCACCACCACTTCTAAAGCCACCGTCTCCCACATATGTGATCTCCATTTTCTCTTTCCTTTTGTGAAGACCCACAAGATCCGGTCATCTTCCTTCGATCTGTCGAACACAGGGCCTTCTCAATTTCAGTCTCCGTCAACCGATCTCTCTCTCTTCAAGCTAGACCTAGTACAACATAGAATACACGCACATCATCCAGTACACCATCAGATTGGGTCTGGTCTTGGAAGAGCTTAACATCAGTGTAAAACATGTCACGCTTGGTGACGCAGATGTTTTTCATACAGAGCTGGTGAATTAGGGCTATGATTCGAGATGTGATAGTAGATTTTCGTATGATGGAAATGGATGAGTAAGGGCGGAGAGATGATTTGTCTTTGAAGACGATGCAGTCAAGTTCAAGGACGTATAGTTGGTTGGCGGAGGAGGGGGAGGGGATAGAGAAGGCGAATCCGTTGCTGGAGAGGATCGATTTGGTTAAGAAGAGGGCTAGGTTTTCAATTTCATTCTGGACGGAGGAGAGAGAAAGGTCGGTGACTTTGCGACAGGTGGAGGATAAAGAGACGTCGACGAGGGTTAGGGTTTTGGAGGTAGAGGCTTTGCTCGCGTCTATAAGGGATTGGAGGGTGAAGAATATGGCGGAATCAGGTTTCAGACTGTTTTTGAAGAGCACGACTTCAAAGTATGAATTAGAGTCGTTGTCAGCTCACCGACGTTTTCTCTTATCGGCCATTGGTGAGGATAGAGAAAGGGAGAGGGGGCGGTAAAATGGGAAAATTTAGAGCATCTACAGGGGTATAAATTCTTTCCCCAAATTCTTATCTGATATCACGACACTTGTCACCTACTCATTTTAAGAATTTTTCTTGATAAATTTTTTTCTTCTCAATGATTTTTATTCTTTCTCCATTCCTATTTCTTACTTATATGGGTCTCACTACTAAATTATTCACTTTATTGACACTATTTTTTAAAATACTTTTCAAATAAATAAATTTATTAATTAGTTTATGATTTTAATTAATATATTACATATTCAAAAATTATTTATAAATAAAATAAATTATAGTTTTAAACATAATATTAAATATTACAAATAAATTTTAAAACAAATATATTAATTTTTATTTTTTATTAAAATATTACATATTAAACAAATACTTTTTAAAAATTATACCAATATTTCTAATAAAGATAATTTGTTTTTCTTAATTTGTGTACGAAATCAAACATGACGATTATTTAGGATCGGATGTGTATTAAATACTCATTGGAACTTGCATCATACTTTGAGCCCTATTTTCTAAAAAAATAACTTTATATTCTTAAAATGAAATGTGTATATAAATAACTATTTATTTTAAATTTTGAGACTTTATTTGGTGAAAATAAATTTTAGGATTTTTTAAATTAAATTACAAAATTTATACAAGGTTTATAATGAAATAAAATTAGAAGGAAAGTAGTTTTTGCTCTCGCCAAGTCCACGTAGGATACCACGTTGACATCCTACTCAACAAGACCGTTGCCATTTAACGGGTTAAATATACAGAGGGTTTTAATTGAAACACAAAAAATAAGTTAGGTTTCAATGAGTCTATAAACAATTATTAGGGTTTAATTTGTAATACCTAAAATAGATTGGGGGTTTTTATGCACTTCTCCCGTAAGATAAGTAATGAATTGTATTTTTAGAAATGTTATTGGGCACGTGGTAAGGAAAATGCATGAAAAATAATGGATAAACTTGTCCCATTTCTCATCCGGTGTGGCAGGAGAAAAGGGTCGGTGTGGGGACCAGAGGCAATTGCAATTACGCGTAGTTCTAAACTCGCTCGGTTCCTCTAGCTTCAATAATTATTCTTCCTTTTTTTCGTTTAAAAAAAATATATTATATTTCTTATTTTTTCTTTTTAGAAAAATATTTTTTTGTTACTTTAATGATAGGCACATTAACGAAAATATTAAAAGTAAACTACATTTCATACCAATATTTTTAATAGAGTCAAATAATTTTTATTAATGTGTGTAACAGCAAAATAAGAAAATTATATTGTTATTAAGGAAATATAGCCGCTTACATACATGCTAGTCAGAATTTATAATATAGTTGATTGATTTTTTTCTTAATATAGATAATATTTTGAAAAAAAAAGGAATTGAGACCATCCCTAATCTTACTATTTATCTCAACTTCATACATAATCTTACTATTTGTCCCAGTTAGGACCCTCCCGTCAATGACCGTTAGAAATGCTAACGGATGAGGTGTCATTTTGGTCATTTGATTCAGGGGGTAAAGTGAGATTTGGTTATAGTTCATCATTTAGTTGATATTTAAGATATTTTAAGTGAAAAATGGATTTATAACAATCAAAACAAATTTTAAAAAAATTATATTATTTTTTAAAAAAAAAGCAATATAATAATGGATTCGGTTAATAATTAATTTTTATCGTTAATTGAACTTGCATATGTGGGATAGGTATATTATCTACATTTAGTTAATCTTTTGATTTTTAAAATAATTTTGAATTATATTTGTTTATATAATTACAAAAAAAAAAATTGTGGTAGTTATATCAATTTTTCACTTAAAAATAATATTGAATAATTATTTTAATTTTTCACTTAAAAATAAGTGTGGTAGTTATATTTAGATTTTTAAAATAATTTTGAATTATAATTTTTTTAAACCACTTATTATTCATTATCTGAGGGATAGTAATCCTAGTTTCAGGATTCATATCAAGAAGCTTACAATTATCCACATTAACGTAAACAAAATAACCTAGTCATTAACACAAACAAAATAACCCCACAAGACTATATATCCACATTCGCTGCTTCGTACCATTTTCGCCTCAATACCTCTGGCGCAACGTACACCGGCGTCCCACAAAACGTATGAAAAAGACCATCCCCTCGAATTTGCTTCGAAATCACACTCAATCCGAAATCGTAGACTTTCAAATCACCATCTTTATCCAATAATATGTATTCCGGTTTCAGGTCCTGTAATAACGCTGCGTGCGTGATAAAATCCGACAACTAGAATTAGCTGTTGGAAATACCGTCTCGCCATTTCCTCTTTTAATCACCCTTTAGCGACCTTATTGAAAAGCTTTCCCCTTTTAACGTACTACATTACGAATAATATTTTTGATTCAGTTGCCATTACTTCGAAAAGTTGCACGATATTCGGGTGCCGCACGCGACACATGATCGAGATCTCGCTTGATGTGGGCGATTAGACCGCCTTTAATGATCTCCTCCTTGTCAATCACTTTAATCGCAAAACTCTCGTTCGTTTTCACGTTCCCTGCGTGGTAGACCTTCGCAAAGATCTCGTGGTCGAGTAGTTTCCTGATTTCTTATCAACCTAATAAGAGCCCCTAGCTTTCTTCTCTGGTGGTGGAGCTGCCGTCACCCCGGCGTTGGCGGAGATGGTTGGTGGGGTTTTTACCATTGAATGGAGCTAAATTAAATTGTTAGGTTTGTAAAGTAGAAAAATGGTTGGTTTAGGGTTGGAAGTTGTATGTATGTATTTTTAAAAATAATACTCCATCTGTCCCTTAATTATCATCTTAGTCGACTTGACACACGGTTTAAAAAAACACATTTGACCGGATTATTAATATTAGTTTGATGTGTAGTTTACTTTAAATCTCATGAGTATGTGGCCCATAATTAAAGTATTATGAAAAAATAAGGGTAAACTGGTAAAAGTGTTGTTCCAGAAAAGAAAGTTTCAAACAAGATAATTATTTTGGGATGACCAAAAAGGAAACCAGGATAATAATTTGGGGACGAAGGGAGTATATTTTCTTTAAAAAAAATTGTTTTAATTGTTATAAAACCATTTTTACTTAAAATATCTTAAATATCAACTAAATGATAAACTATAACCAAATCTTACTTTGCCCCTGAATCAAATTACCAAAATGACCCTTAATCCATTAGCATTTATAATTATCATTAATGGGAGGGTCCTAATTGAAACAAATAGTAAGATCGGGTATGAAATTGAGACAATTCTTCCATTGGGGGTATTATGAGAGTGGATGGATACTTTTGGGGGGGGGGGGGAAATCATTATCAATTTCTAGATGGAAATGGCTAGTCACGTCTGAACGTACACTCCACCAAATTAGAAAATAATCAAGTGTCGTTGATCACAATCAGGACCCTGTTTTGGAGGGGTTCAGAGTGATCTATCGAATAGGGCCCCCAATATAAGAGGACCCAATTATATATATATGTAGGCTAGTTTTATATATATATTAAAATAATGTAACAATTGTGAACAAGTTGTTTTTTGACTCAATGGATTGGGTAATTATATATATGATGAATGTAACCTTGAAGCCCAAGGTTCAAGCCCCTTCATTATCATTTTTGTATTTCTTTTTTATTTTGGGTCTACGGTCAATTATTATTAGTCCCCTATATTATTTTGATAGGTTTTATGTAAATAATCAACTTTTAAAAAAACATGCTTACAATTTCACAATATTTCATCTTTATCCTCCACTTGTATTGTAAGTATAATTGTTGTGGTTAAGCCTTTTTATTTATTTATTATTATCAACTTCAAATCTACTTATATATGTTTTAATTACTCTGGAACCTAATGAATAAAGAGTTACTATATAAAGATAAATAATTTGTATTCGGTTTTAGTAGAGTTATTCAACCTTAATTTTATTTTGCGTTCGCTAAATTTACTTATAAAAAAAAGTTAGTTGACCATCAAATTTTTTATCTGGGACATAAAAAATAACAATTGATTGGGCATATAATATCAATATTTCAAGCAAAAATCAAAATTTATTGTTATGTTACTATAAGTTTTAATTATTTCTTATGTTTATTTAATTCTTTGCTTTCTTAGTTGATTGTTTTTTAACTTGAATTTATAGTGCACAATACATGTTATCAAAAAAAAAAATTCATCTATAAGTCAAAACATAAATAATAGTTTTCAGTAATTATTTAATGCTTATTTTCTTATATGTTTGGGTATTATCCATTTTCAATACTTTAAATAATGAAAAATCAAATAAATTGTTCATCTAAAATTCACATGCTTATATTTTTTTAAGGGCCCCTTATTTTCTTTTCGATCTGGACCCCCAAAACTTCAGGACCGACTCTGACCACAATCAATTACCTTGCAACCACCAACAATATTCAAGCAACAAAACAACACTAATTATTAACACATTGAAAAACAACTTCGGGTACTCTAAAGGTAAGTCTAATGGTGGTACTTGTTCATAGGTATCAAAATTAAATTTTGATATATATTGGTTATTATTCATGAGTATCAAATAATTATCTGTATGAAAATTTAATATTAAAAAATTGAAAAAACAATATCCAACACTATAGACACCAAAATTTCGTATCCCCGGTATGTGACATGACATGTTGATGTGATTTCTGTTGCAGCGTCAAAAATCTGATCACGAGCAACTTTGTTCCAGCAATTCGGCAGCCTCTTGGCTGAGCAAATTCCACCGAAACAGCCTTACAACCTGCCAATCACCCTCACCACTACACCTGGATTTTAACCCACCTCCCTTACACTACTAACCCGAAAAATCCTAGCCTTGTTAACAGCTTTTAACAACCTAGGATCTGTCCCAAAAACAGCCCCAAAATTGACATAAAATTAAAAAGAAGAATTAGGTTGGGAAAAGGATAGTTCGGCTTCACCAAACGAGCTTCACCCACTCGTTATAAAGAAATCCATTTGATCCGACAAACAAAGCTTCACTCACCTTGTTGGAAGAATCGGAAAAGAAGAACAAAACTTGTTCAACCGAGTTGTAAACTCAAACAAACATTCTGCCGTTTCATTAAGATGCCAATGCCTTAAAAAGGCTACAAGATTTCAACCGAATCTACTTACCAAACTAAAAAGATCTCCTAACAAACTAGGAAAGAAGAGTCCTACCTTAATTAATAAAAGAGTCCTAATTAAAGAAAGACTTAAAAAATAAGGAAACAAATTATCTAAACTAATTAGGCAGATTTAAAAACGAATCCTAGTCTTCCTAGGATTTCTTTAAGGCGGGTGGTCTCCCTTTCCTTCCTTCCATCCGTTGGCGAACGACTTGACTTGCCCTACAAGTTCCTTCCATATCCAAGCCCAACCCGAGCTGCTGCCTGCTTAATCCAGCCCTCCACCCAAACTCCCCATGCATTCCTCATGGCCTCTTCCCGTGAACCCGACACCAACCTTGCTCGCCACACCCAATGCCCCCAGCCCGCTTCTAAGTGTGTACAACATTTCCCGTATCCCCTTGCTTGCACTGCCCCAGCCCGAATACACTTACACGACCTTCTTCTGGTCACTAATTCCCTCGGCCCATCTTCCTGCCCGTGACGAGTCCAACTTGAGAGCCCCATACGCATCAAACCCCCTTCTTTGGAAAGGATTGACCTCAATCCTTGGTCCTCTTTCTTACTAACATCCTCCTCCCCATGTGCCACTACTGGATCTTCCATTTTTTTTACACTTCTCACAAGTTCGAACCCCATAGTTCTAGTCTTCTCTTTAGCCAACGCCCAATACTTATCCGTTGATCCTCCATTCTTGTGTGTCGACACATACTGTAAAAACATATTATTAAATTCCTGCCACTCTGATAAATCATGTGTGTCTGCTTTCGATGTCCTCTCCCCCTCGATCTTGTTTCCTTCGAAGATAACTTGCTGAAAGTCTAGGCCTTCTTCGACCTGTTTGTGCTTGCTGCCCTTTTGAGTTTTTATTCCCAGCCCGTACTCCTTTCTTGCATATCCTTCATTCCCGACAGTAGCACTATCCTCAGTTCCTTTTTCTTTATTCGCGAACAAGCTCCACTTGGTTGATAAAACAGTAGAAGACCGACCCTTCGAAGATTCGGCTGATGGCTTTATCCGGAACTTCCTCCCCTCTCGAGTGATTGTATAGGTGTTCTCCCTCCCATCATGTATGACGTGCGGTCATACTGCCACGGTCTACCCAACAAGACATGACATACATCCATGGGTACGACATCACATAACACCTCGTCTTCGTATCCTCCCATCGAGAAAGTAATCAAAGCTTGTCGATCCACCTTAACTTCTGAACTGTTATTAAGCCAATGCAATGTGTATGGTCGTGGATGGATTGTCATAGGAACCTTTAGCTTTTCAACGAGGACTGTGGCCACCGTATTCGTGCAACTTCCCCCGTCCACTACAAGTTTACAAACCTTACCTTGGACAAGACAATTCGCGTGAAAAATTTGTTCTCGTGTCCCTTCACCCTCCTGAATTGGTTTCGCGTGCAAGGACCTGCTCAATACTAGGGCGTTTCCCTGTACGTCCTCGCAATCCAAGATGTCCTCTTCTTCCTTCTCAGTTTCCTTTTGTTTGGTCACAAGCTCTTCCTCAATGGCCTGCATTTCTTGAGCCGTTAGAACCCTCTTCGTTGTACACTCGGACTGATAATGCCCGTATCCTTGACATTTGAAACACTTAACCGAGTCCTTACTTCTCACTGGCCGCTTACCTTCAGTCTTGTCCCCCTTATCCTCCTTAGTCGCAGCTTCTTCTTCCTTTGCGGTTGTGCTGCTTGGCGACACCTTGAACCCCACAGTTCCCTTTGTATCCATCCCTTTGCTTCCCTTTTTCTTCTGGATTTGCCTTTCACACTTGACTGCTAGTTTGCAAAGTTCTTCGAAAGTGAAGCACGGCTGCAATTCCACCATGTTCGCTACCTCAGATTCTAACCCCGTCATGAATCTTGCAATCTTCTGTTCTTCCTTCTCTTGAACATCACACAAAATAGATAATCTTTCGAACTCTTCTATATACTCGCTCACATTCAAACTGCCCTGCTTGAGTTGATGAAGGATAATAAAATTATCCTGTAGGTATGTAGCGGGCAAAAACCTTCGGTCCAAATACTTTTTGAGTTTGTCCCATGATTCGATTTTCTCTTTTCCTTCGCGTCTCCTCTGAGTTTTCAAGTTTTCAAACCATACAGAGGCGTACTTTGTGAGTTTCAGGATAGCTACCTTGAACTTCTTCCGATCACTGAAGTCTTTATACTCGAATACTCGTTCTGCTCTTCGAACCCAATCCAGATACTTTTCCGTATCCATTGAGCCTTCAAACTCAGGAATATCTAACTTCAAACCTCGATCGTCATCATCCTTGTTCCTAAGAGGCCGCACCCTAGCATCCCCCTCCTCATCTTCAGCGTTCGGTCCCTCTAAAAATGCCTCCCTCGCTTGTAGCCCTTGCAGTCCTAACATCATCTCTCCCATCATCTGCCTTAGTTCGCGGAGTTCATTGTCTCGTCTCCTGTTGTGTGCCTCCTCCAACGTAAGTCCCCTCGGGCAAGCTTCATCTGCCATGATTGATTACGAATAGGAGTTCGTAATAGCTGTGCTTTGATACCACTTGATGTGATTTCTGTTGCAGCGTCAAAAATCTGATCACGAGCAACTTTGTTCCAGCAATTCGGCAGCCTCTTGGCTGAGCAAATTCCACCGAAACAGCCTTACAACCTGCCAATCACCCTCACCACTACACCTGGATTTTAACCCACCTCCCTTACACTACTAACCCGAAAAATCCTAGCCTTGTTAACAGCTTTTAACAACCTAGGATCTGTCCCAAAAACAGCCCCAAAATTGACATAAAATTAAAAAGAAGAATTAGGTTGGGAAAAGGATAATTCGGCTTCACCAAACGAGCTTCACTCACTTGTTATAAAGAAATCTATTTGATCCGACAAACAAAGCTTCACTCACCTTGTTGGAAGAATCAGAAAAGAAGAACAAAACTTGTTCAACCGAGTTGTAAACTCAAACAAACATTCTGTCGTTTCATTAAGATGCCAATGCCTTAAAAAGGCTACAAGATTTCAACCGAATCTACTTACCAAACTAAAAAGATCTCCTAACAAACTAGGAAAGAAGAGTCCTACCTTAATTAATAAAAGAGTCCTAATTAAAGAAAGACTTAAAAAATAAGGAAACAAATTATCTAAACTAATTAGGCAGATTTAAAAACGAATCCTAGTCTTCCTAGGATTTCTTTAAGGCGGGTGGTCTCCCTTTCCTTCCTTCCATCCGTTGGCGAACGACTTGACTTGCCCTGCAAGTTCCTTCCATATCCAAGCCCAACCCGAGCTGCTGCATGCTTGATCAAGCCCTTCACCCAAACTCCCCATGCATTCCTCATGGCCTCTTCCCGTGAACCCGACACTAGCCTTGCTCGCCACACCCAATGCCCCCAGCCCGCTTCTAAGTGTGTACAACATTTCCCGTATCCCCTTGCACACCTTGCCCGGCCGAATACACTTGCGACTTCTACGGTCGCTAATTCCTCGGCCCATCTTCACGCGGGTGACGAGTCAACTTGAGCCCCGTACGCATCACATGTGATATCCAGACCTGTTAAGACTTAACAAATGTCAACTTACAGGGTTTAAAAATGCAAAAGGAAAAGCATGATGCATAAAACAATAAAATACAGGGGCCAAAGTGTCAAAAAGAAGGCTAAAAAAGGAACCAGTCGCCACTCGCCACCACCATGCAAACCAGGCACGACGCCCAAAACCCCCATGGGTGGCGCCAGCATAGTGCTTGTGTACTGTAGCACTTTGCCTTCGGTACTCCCTCTGTTTCAGGTAAAAAAGTCTACTTTCAAATTTTATGTCAACAATCTCCATAACAACTCAACTTAACCTTCAACATTTGATATTAACATATTGATTATTCTCGAGCATTATTGTAGTTATGACCAAATTTTATGTTATTTATATATATATATATCCTTCAATAATTAGATTTTTCAAACATCCACTCCATGGGTGGAAAGGTGGGAGTAACCATTAATCTATTGAATTCAAAGAGGCAATATACTGGGCTCAAACTTAACCACCTACCCACAATTCAATTTGCATAAAAATCAGTAACCAAAACCCCCAAATTTAAAGAAAATGCAAAGTAATAACCAAATTTAAATGCTGGGACTTTTCAAAATAGAGATGAGTTTTGAGGTTTACCTGAGAAGGGAGAATGGGAAAGAGCCAAAGAGAAGAAGAGAAGGAGCAATGAAGCATCCCTGTTGAGGAGTTATTAAAAGATGCAGTTAGACCACGTATAATAAAGAATCATATTTAATCTTCATTTAATACTCAAATCATTAAAATGAATATAAAAAACTATTTGATATCCATAAGCTATCAAACCAAATACTCCTTCCGTCCTTATATTATCGTCTTCCATTCTTTTTTCGCCCGTCCCAAAATAATTGTCAAGTTTGAAACTTACCTTTTTAGAATATCATTTTTACCATTTTACCCTTACTTTTTCACTCTACTTTAATTATGGGCCACATACACATGGACTTTAAAGGAAACTACACATTAAACCAATATAAATAATCAAGTCAATTATTTTTTCTTAAGCGTGAGCCGAGGTCAAGCAAGAGCGATTATTAAGGGACGGAGGGAGTATTTTTTCATACAACGACTTGACACAAACCTCAATAATCTTTCATACACTATCATTTTTATCCTCAATAACTTCAAAATTTGGAAAAAGTCATTTAGTATCCAAATAAGTCAAACCAAGTCTCTATTTATAGATAAACATATGTACTTTTTAAAAATAAATTTTTTTTTCTAAATTGCGAAAATGTCAAAAATCAAAAAGTCCAAAAATCAAAAAGAAAAAATGGCATGGTGAGCGAGAAAAGGATGGGAAAAGAGGCGAATGACATATTGGCATGAAGAGGAATGGAAATTGGGGCCTCTCACGGGGTGAGGCGAAAGTGATTGAATAAGAACCTATATAGGAACCCACGACTATTTTGACATTATTTATTTAAAAAGTTCACTAAGTGAAAGTGTAACGACCGAGCCGAGCCCGGTCCGTTACGTGTAGCCCACACACCGGCCCACGAGCACGCGGCACCTTGGGTCATCGGGCCCACCACTGGCCGAAGCCAAAGTCATGGATGATGTTGATGCCCGGTAGTAGCGCATGGCTACCTTATAAATCAAGTCCCACATCTACCGATGTGGGATTGGGGTATTACAATCTCCCTCACTCAAATCCTTGACGTCCTCGTCAAGGCCAAATCGTACCGGAGCGTGCGGAGGCTAATGACGAGATCGAGGTGGCTCCACCTTCGGTGTAGCACTTTGGCCGCACACCACTTTGTTCCCATTTCCGTAGGACCGCTCGTACCATTGCATTAACGCCCCAAAACTGGGTCCCACTACATGGGCCAACATCGCCACGCCACTACATTTCAAACTTAAATTTAAATACTAAGATTACAGCGATATCTAACTAATATTACAAAAGTCTCCAATTTAAATCTGAGTCATCCAAATAAATTTGAAACAAGTCTACTAAAAAAATTGCTCGTCTTCAATAACTTCCATCACATATAATATTTATAACCTAAAAATCTTGATTCTTCGCGGTATCCTCTACCTCAAACTTAGTCGTTAATTTCGACACGGAAGAAGAGGATTGTGAAGGGTGGCGAACAAAGCTCGGTAAGATCATACGTTCGGTTTCTAAGGAGGGTGACTCAAGAATAATCGGGGATATATGTAAAACAGTTTTTTAGATATTTGACAACTTGCGAAAATCAAAGATAGGTAACGAAAGGCTTAAGAAAAATCTCTTTTTTTTTTTAAAAAAAGAGAGTTTCAAACGAAACAAATATGGATCAAACAAGTTTGTCATTCTTGATGTCCATACCCGGCCCGGTAATAACCGAATATCAAAATATTTATTTAGATCACATAAGGGTCTATTGACCAAGGAACCAAATCCCCGAAAGGTACACAAATCCCGTAGTACACATCCCGAAGGGTACACAAATTAGGTATATCTGGATAACCGCACTCACGGAGCCAAGTGGTGCAAATTTCAATTATTTCAAATGTTGTCACGAAAATCCCGTGGGGTTGTTCATACTTAGTGATCATAAATAATTTCAAAATATAAATAATGCTTGTTAATGTACTATTATCAAAACATAAATAATATCAAAGTTCGTCATTTTCAATATCAAAGAGCATACCGACAAAATTTACGAATACAAATAAAATTTCTCAATAACAAGGTATTTCATAAAAATCGAGTAGACATGAAAATTTGCGAAAGCGAAGGTATAGCTAAGATATTCAATAACGCAAATCAAAAATGAAGGAACGAAATCAAAGAATAGTTGAAGTCAAACATAAAAAAGTATTTTTATACTTTTTTCAAAGAACCTAAAAGAAACGTAATCCCTTACCCGAATACGATCTAAAAAATAACGGATTCATAATAATATACACGTGTCCTCCCAAATCTATAATTGTAGACAATATAACATAAGTATAAAAATTGTGCCACAAATAGTAACTACTATAAGAAACCGATCTGTAATTTATTTATCTGGTGGAAACAAAGATTGATTCCCTACCACTAAAATTCATCAAGTTGGTTAATTCACTTATGCCACTCTCCAAAATTCTATTAATTGTTGACATTATTTACCCATAAACACACACACACACACACGTGCACTTTTCTTCTATTTCAGACTAATATACCGTGTTACTTGTAGAATGGCGCGTAAGACAACGGCCCTAAGTCTCGTTGTGTCGCCCGAAGTTTCGAACGAATGCTAGCTAGGCACACCATAAGCTAATCGGGCGAAAGGATGAATAAACATTGAGGAAGAGAAAGAGAGCTAGAAGCTAAACATGCGACGACAAACTCAAATGCTAAAGGATGTCCAAAGACACTCAGATAATTTTATGGAGTCCGAGGCCCATAATTGGGAGATGCACCTTAGACTCGGGAGTCACGTAGTTTTAATGATGATCCAAAACCTGAGAACCTGTCCTGTGAAGATGATGAAAGCTGACATAGAAGTTGATGTCAACTCTGGTAGAGGCTGAGATGCTAATGCTCACAAAGATAATAAAGATGATGATCCAAGTGAAGAAGAAGATGTCCGAGTCGTGAAACTAGATAGGATAACACTTTTACATTAGTTTTTAGATTTTGTTTATGGCCATCATAGTTGTTAGGTTCGCTCGTATGGGTTCTTGTTATCTTTAGTCATATGGAATACGCTAAGTGTGTCCAAATTTTGAGACATGAGTTAAATTTTGTTTTGATATTTAAAATTGGAGACTATTTTCAATACATTGACGCCTCAACTATATATTTTATTTGATATTGGTTTCGAGATGATTTTGAGAACAAACTGAAAGGAATATGATATTACATAACAAGTGTGTAGATTGTTTCCAGTTACGTCATGTCGCTTAGCAATCACATCTTAGTGTGATGGAGATCTTAGATATCTTTTCACTCCTTTTGTACCAAAATATGGCACGTAGAGGGGGGACGAACCGAGGCCGCGTCGGTGTCGAGAAAGAATAAAGGAGGACTCTCAAGTCGAAAGCATGGGGAACGACTAAACTCAACTTAACAGAGTA
>JABEVN020001111.1:0-26296 GCA_013146195.2 Codonopsis lanceolata | reverse complement strand
TCATGTCTCGATCTACGCATGAATACTTGAAGGATGAGTCGCATGTCCTTACATGATGAGATTTCTTTTGAGCACGACCTTTCTTATGATGAGAAGCCGAGGATTCGGACACGAAAAGAGCAAGTGTTGAGGACAAAGAAAATTCCCTTGGTGAAGGTCTTGTGGAAGAATCATGATATCGAGGAAGCCATGGGAGACCGAAGCTTGACATGAGGGAGAGATACCCTTCCTATTCGATAACCCAGAAGAATTTAGGGACTAAATTCCTTAAGTGGGAGGATGTGAGAACCCAAACCCATTACTTGCATTACTTGTTTTATACCTTAATAACTTGTTTGTATTATGCCTTAACATGATTAGATATTTCTGTTCGCCCATGTCTGGCTTGTATTATCATTATTACATTCCTTGTCGCTTGAATTCCTTCTATGCTTAGCATACCTTGCCGTTATACCTTGAGTGTTGCCCTAGCTTGATTTGCACTCAACCAAGACTTGTTAGGGTTCTATTGTCTTCCATAGATGACTTAGAACATTCACCTTGATCATTGTAAGCTTGATTGGAAGTGTAGAAACATTTTTGCTTTGTTTTGGCCTTAGCGATTTCCCTCGTCTCCCGTTTTGCTCGTATTTCGACGTGCGAATTGTTCCTTGAGTTCCCGGACTTGTATTCAAGTCATAACCATGTTTAAACGATCCTTTTCCATGCCCAAGTTACCCTAGTTTTATTAACGTTTGATCCGGGTTTGATTCGTCAACCAATCGTCGCTTGACTCGAGCCTTGTCCTACCTTGTTCCGGGTGATGTTCAGGTGTGTTTCGGACTTGTTTTGAGTTGTGTTAGACCCTAGAATGGTTGCCCATAAGCTTGGGACCATTTAGGACTTGTTTAGGTCAAGTTTTGGTGCTCCAGAAGTTCAGGCGGCCGCATGGCTCGAGTGAGGCGCCCGCCCCAAGTACTGAGAGCAAATGAAAAATGGAACCCTTCCCAGTATCTGAGGCGGCCGCATGGCCAGGCATGAGGCGCCCGCCTCACTTTCTGATCAGCTCTACGGGATTTTTCCTCCTTCCAGCTTTTGTGATCCAATTAGCCACTTAAACCTCCTTCCTAATTGGCCCTAATCCTACCTATTAGACCCTAATCAAGTTAGATTAGGCTTAACCTCAAGTAACCTTCTCTTGACAAGTGGAAAATGAGAGCCTCTCCTCTTGACATGTGGATTTCCACCAAATCCATGCAACATATAAAAAGCCTCTCTCTTGTTGACTTAGCCATTAAGCTCATTTCCAGATTTCTTCTTCTCTCTCTTGCCATGTTTAGTGTGTGTAGAGAATAGGTGAGATTGGTGTGTGTCTCTCCCCTAGATTGAGCTCCCGACCTCCGATTGCCAAACCGAGACTACCGGAGTGAAGCTACCGACGAGGAGATCGTTTCCATCCGATTACTTTGTACTCCAACCTTCTTTTTCCTTGGTGAAGGTAAGCTATTAATTTCCCCTTAGGTTGTATGTTAGACATGCCATGTTTCCCCCTTTTCTATTGATTTCCATGCTCTACCATGTCCAAGCCATGATTGTGAATGAATTGGTCTTTTGAGATTTTGATTGATATGTTCATCTTGTTCAATTAGACCTATGCCTAGAATTAATTATGTTCTATGCTTCCTTAGGAACAACTAATGTTCTTGGATTAATGGATTTTGATAACTCTTGGGAATATTGATTTTAGGGTTTCACATGCCTTGTATTGATTATCCTATTGAATTGGGTCCTAGGCCTAGAATAAATTGTGTTCTATGTTTCCCTACGAATAAATAACGTTCTTGGACCCTTGCATTTTAATAACCTTGAAAGAATGATTCTAAGGTCCCTTGAATTCGAATTATCGATAACTCTTAACTACGGTTGTTAAATGGATTAATGACCTAGCCGATCATATACGAGAACTTAGAAAAGGGTTTGTGATGCATTTAGCGTCCTAACTCTATTGGATGAACTGTTAGAGACGACTCAACGGAGTCAAGATTAGCGAGCTATTGAACAATACCGGCTCACTGATTAATCCCTACGACGTTCTAATCGCGTTTCCCTAAGAATAATAATTCTAGACTTTGAGCTTGAATTAATTGCCTTGCTTGATCTTGAATGTCATATTATAGAATGACTAATTGACATGTGAGTTCGCTCTTGTCGAACTCAACCCTACTTGGTTATTGATGAGAATAATTTATGTCTTAACGAGATCGCTCTTGTCGATCTCGTTCTCTACTGAGAATTTTGTTAAGTATACATTACTTGGCATTGCATGAGTCCGCATTCCGTCTTTGTTCACACACGCCTCCACCTGTACACAAGTGGGAAGTCTCCCATGTTGTAATCATATAAGAGCATCACCGGTGACTATCCCTGCATCTCCTCGGAAGATCGATGTACTTACACACATTCGATACCCGCACATCCTTAACGCTTGTATGCAAGAACTACGTAGCGGCCGCCTCCATATCCTTATCCTTGTTTATAATTTTGTATGACGATGTGCTATCCCGGATATATACTCTATGCTTATGTGACTATATCTTGCTTGAATGTTGCATCTTGCCATGACATGCATGATTAATAGCTTAAGCCAAGTCTTTATATTATGTTCTTTCTTTTAGATTAGAAGACAGTCCTCGCTTCGCCGTTGATGCTAGCCGTGTTCGTTTTGTGCCCTTTTTGGTGACCGTTGATAGTTGAAGAGGTGGTTTTAGTGTGCCTCTACTCTTTTGTTTATAATTTTGTGTTTAAAAGTTTTAAAAGCAAGTCTAACTAGACTATGCTTGGGTATTTGTGTAGAACTTGATTGTAAATCATTTTAGTCGCTAGTAGTTTAATACTTGTAGTACTTGTAACAAGATTGTGTAAGCCGACTTTGTTAAGGTGTTATTATCCCAAAAATATCCACGTATTGAGTCTTCGCCGAGCATGCTATAATAAATTTTAAATTTTATATTTGGTAGCTCTATTACCCATGTAAAGTGTGGTCCTTGTCAATGTGTCTTAATAAAGTTTCCTAAGTAGGATTAGCTTGGGTTCCGGCATGTAGTGTCGCCGAAGTCTATTCTATACTTGGTTATATTGTTTAACTTGTTTATCGGGTTTAAAAGATTTCCTATTATAAAAACATATCTAATGTCATAATGCTTCAACCCCCACCCGCATCAAGATATGAGAATTGCTTAAATTAAGTCCTTGCAGTTTAAAAGTTGTTGGTTCCGAGGTACCGAACCTAATCTATTAATGTAAATCAATGTGTGTCTTTGTTTCTAATAGGAGACCCACTTAGGATATTCGGTGATTCCTATTATAGAAACTTTTCTTTCTCTGCTTAAAAGACGGGAGAATCAATTCAACAAAGTGGATTCAACAAAGACAACAAACTTTGTCGGGTGATAATCAGGTCGTTCCCTTTTAGTGAGATTATAACCACCTAGATTTTTTATATTTATTTTAAATCTTTAAAATACACTTTTGGAGGGAAAATAACGAAAAGATCCTTAATAAAAGAAACATGCGCGAACAAAGTCACTGCCCAAATTTGGGCATCGCAATAAAAACATTGGTCATTGCAATAAAAACATTGGACATCGTAATACACAATTGAAATCTGTCAAAAATTGGGTATTACAATGCAAAAAGCCATTGTCTAATTTTGGGCATCGAAATGAAAATATTGGGTATAGCAATGCACAATTGAAATTTGTCAAAATTTGAGCATCGCAATTAGGGGTGATCATTTTCTGATTCGGTCCAGTTTTTCCTTAAAAAATGGAAATTTAGAACAAAACCAATAAAGCAGATTTTTAGAGTGTGAAGTATGTTTCTTTTATGTGCATATAACACGCTAACTAATAAATATTTAAATACAAAATTATTCACAATAAAAAATACTCTCTCCGTCTCAAAGTTGACTTATTTGATCCGACATATGGATTAATGAAAAAAAAAATTGACTTGATTATTAATATTGGTATGCTGTGTAGTTTCCTTTAAAACTTATATTCATGTGACTTATAATTAAAGTATGATGAACAATTAATAAATGATCGGTAAAAGTGTTGTCCTAAAAAAACACTTTTAAACTAGACTAAAAAATTGGGACATGCAAAAAAGAAAAACATAACAATAATTTTGGGACGGGGAGAGTAAACAAAATCTAAAAACTAAATTATTAATTAATTAAAAAATAATTATCAATATCAAATTATTATTTATATATTAAGTAGAAAGTGAGATTAGGGGACCCGTTTTTGGTGTAAAAAATTTGGGGCCCTAGATACCCGCCTAATTAGCCTACATTCAAGACCGATCATGAAAAGAGAATAATTATTTAAGAACGAATGAAAAAAAAAGATAAACAATAATTATATTACACACGGACACTGTAGTAAGAACAGTGAGTAGCCAATCTATCTATAACTATTACTAAAACAGAAGCCGCTACTGTCACGTGGCGGCTTTCTGTGAAATGTAAAAAAATTTTAAAAAAAATTATGTGATGCCATATGTCACCCTCTTATAAATTGTTGTTTTTTTTATTTTACTCATAAAAGTTTTATCACATTTGATTTTGTAATTAGTTTAGGATAAGTTTTATACGGTTAGTTATGATAAGTTTGATATTATCACAATTGATTTCAAAGTTTTAGAGATAAAAAGTTAGTTTTTATCACAATTGGTGTGGATAGATTTTATCAAATTTGAAATGGTAAAAGATTTTTACTTTAATTAAATGTTTAATGTTGCTGTCACGTGTCATTTTTGAAATGATAAAAGTTTTTTCTTTTTTCAAAATCGATTAGTTTAAGATAAAAATTTAATTCTGATTAAATATGATAAAATTACTAAAACTAATTTGATAAGATAAAACATATTTAGGATATAGTTTTACGAGAAAATCTATGATAGAGATTTAGGATTTTCGTAATTTTTTTTCAAATATCGCTTAATTAAACTAGATTTTATCCTATATAATTTATCAAGTTTAATTTGACTAAAACTCTTCTATTTCCATTTTTTTTATTTTCATAATTTTTAATTTATACAAATTATCCACGGGATAATTCTATATTATTTGTTATTCTACTAATCTATATTTATTAATTTTTAAGTACTAATATATTAATTATCTATCAACTATTATTAAAATAGAAGTCGTTGTTGCCACATGACGAATTTTTGTTGTACGATTAAAGTTTTAAAATAATTATATGCTTCCACGTGTCATCTTCTATACAAGTTTATAAATTTTTTTCCTATCAAAAATTAAAACCAGATAAATTTTAAAACCGGTGCCTCATTTATATATGGTAAAAGTTTTTTTTTTTATTTTTTTACCATTTTTTATTGCCATAATCGGTTAAACCATATAGATTTTAAAACTGATGTCTGCTTTATACATGGTAAAATGTTTTTATTTTACCATTTTTGTTGCCAAAATCGGTTAATACCAAATATATTTTCTCACATTTGATTTAAACACGTTTCACTTTATTAGGAATCCAAATTTTCATGGTATTTTTTTTGAAGATAGATTTTATCAATTCTCATAGGTTTTAATCTTTCGATTACATATTCATATGATCAATTTTGAATATTTACCTTATTTTTTGGTTTTTTCAAATTATTCTAATTAAAAAATTTAATTATTTATTACAAGTTTAGAAAATTATCTTATTATAAACAACTTTTGCAAAAAAAAAACTATTAAAACCGTGCATACTCTCTCTCTCTCTCTCTCTCTCTATATATATATATATATATATATATATATATATATATATATATATATATATATATTGCTACCAAAATTAAAACGTGATAGATTTTAAAACTGGTGCCTCCTTTATACATGGTAATTTTTTATTTTTTGTTTTTTACAATTTTTTGTTGTCTAAATCGATTAATACCATATAGATTTTATCACATTTGATTAAAACGTGTTTCACTTGATTATGACTACAAATTTTCATGGTAAAAGTTTTTTTTGGCGGATGAATTTTATTACATTTGATTTTGACGTGTTTCAATTGATTAAAACTCTTCAATTCTGCCAATTCGGTTCGTACCGGGTAGATTTTTTACATTTGATTTAGATTAGTTTCATTTGATTAGGACTCCTCAACTCACATGGTAAAAGTTTTTTAAGTTTTATTATTTTACCAAAACTCAGTCAATTTAAAATAGATGTTATCCAATTTAATTAAACGTGTTTCATCAACACTACAAACAACAACTACGAAATACTTCCCCTCCATCAAACACCTCCTTGACGAGTCTGACTTCGTGGTACTTCCCCTCCCCTCCCTCCGTCTCACACTCACACTAAGAATAATTGTTCGATTTTATAATTCGCATGAATTTTCGGTTTGATGATTTGGTGTGATCTTATGTTTTTTTATTTATTTATTAAATTATTAATTATGAGTTTATCTTGTTATTGTTTGTACATTCAAATAGCTTGCAGATTATATCTACAAAAATAAGTTTCAGAAACAACACTAAATCCTAATACAGCGAATAATTCTCGACTTAAAAAGTTATCGGGACTTGGCACTTGGCAGTTGGCCATGAGTAAAAAACTAGTAACGCGCTTTCTTGGGACTTGGGTTGGGAGGTACAATTACTGCGCTTTCTTTAATTTGGGACTTGAAATTCTGTTCAAACTTGGGATCCACGTTCAAAGCAACTTGCGAAACCACCGGAGATAATGCATTCCACACCGATTTATTTCCCCCTAGTTCCCCAATCACTGGCCTGCGTTTTATCATTTTAAATAATTAAACAATTAAAAAAATAGCTACAGATAAAAGCCATTAACCACATTGGAAAAATAGTTTTTATAAGATAATCCGCATTCTACTCTCATTGTCTCCAAATAATAATCTCCTACTTGTTTATTTTTTATTTTTAAATTTCTTTATAATATTTTCTTGTTGGAAAAGTTATCTTTACCAATTTATATTTAATTTGAGTCAATTACATTTTCTTAAAGTATGTGTCAGATCAGATATGATACTTTTTTAAAAACTGAGAGAATGCTTATTACAGATGTTCCATAAACATAAAAATAATAATTTTTGACAAATATTTTTAAAACCATCTGTCTACTAGAACCTTTTTAGTTGGGATATAGAAAAGAAATGATTTTTATTGATTAGACACCACTAGCGAATGACACAAGTGCATTAAGGAAAAAAATTAATAGCTAAGGTATATATAAGTGTTATTAGAGTTAGTCAAAACAACAAATATGTTTGAGCAAAATCAAGATGTTTATATCGCATATGAAGGATAAATATAAGTAAGTTTCCTGTAAGACAGTCTTACGGATCTTAATTCGTAAGACGAAGCCTCACTATTTTACAGGTCAACCCACCTATACACAGTAGGTCGGATAAGGAAAATTCGTCTTACCAAAAATATCCGTAAGACCGTCTTATATTTTTGGATTTTAATATAAACTTTTTAAGTGAAATATTTCAAAATAATTAATAAACAATTTGTTTAAAACGGAAAAACCAGTTAGAAAGTAGGCATATGTAAATGCCAAAATGATACTCACTTTGAAGAGGTTAGGACAGTGAAAATCTCCAATCCATCTGCGCCAGCAATATGAGCAGCAGCCAAAAACCTAGGCACAACAAACAATTCACCAGTCTTCACTTCACTGTCCAAAACAGTCTTCCCAACAGCTCCCACAATCTCAATCTTGCCACCCCCCTTAGTAACATAACCTATCCGAACCATTTCATCGATCCCATAAACCGGTCCAAACACAGCATTAGGCTCTAGCTTCACTAGACTGGCACTTAATCCCAATCCCCCCAGAATTGGGAAATTGGTTTCTGTCAAAGAAATGACCTTTCCACCACTCTTGACATCAACCTCAGGCAACGCGTTATCGATGCTGGCATACAATTCCACCGGAAGGTCCTTGCTTGCCTCCGGAAAGTTAATCCCTTCTCCAAGCTTAATGATCAAAGCACCCGTTTGGCTCTTTGCGAGCTTTTCTGATTCTTTAAGGTTGAGATCAAATGCTGTGGTGATAAAATTGGTGGAAAGTGCACCCAAGATTCCTAGAGCTCCTGCTAAGATGAAATAAGTGAACTGGCCTGGGGTGTAGGCTTTGTGAGAAAAGAAAAGAAAGAGAAAGAGAAAGATTGACCACCCAAGATAATTTGTTTTATTGATAACTCAGATTTATATAATACAACAAGAGAGCTTTATGGAATCTATCCAATGAATCTGAGAATGTAAATAGACAGTGTGAACTGATGCTGATGAGGGAGATTGAGAGGTGTCTCGGGAAGGATTTAGTCCTGTTGTCTTTCACCCCCCTCAAGCGAGACGGAGGGGACCAGAGACGCAGCTTGGAGCAGAGTTGGTTAAAACGCAGCCGAGTAAGGCCTTTAGTAAACACGTCTGCTAGTTGATCACCCGTGGAGACATAAGCTAGCCGAAGGGATTGTCGTTGAACAAGTTCTCGAACAAAATGGTAGTCGATCTCGATATGTCGGGTGCGAGCATGAAATACGGGGTTGCGAGCCATTTGAAGAGCTGAGAGGTTGTCACAAAACAGAGACGGAGGTCGAGTAAGAGGAATATCGAGTTCCCGAAACAGGAAAGAAAACCATCGAAGTTCAGCGGCTGTAGTTACGAGGGCTCGATATTCCGCCTCACTGCTTGAGCGGGAAACAGTGGCTTGTTTCTTTGCTGACCAAGAAACAAGGTTGGGGCCAATGAAAATACACGAGCCAGATGTGGAACGTCGATCATCAGGGTCGCCAGCCCAATCGACATCGGAATATGCACAAATGTCAAGTTGGGGTGACTGACAAAACAGAAGTCCTTTGGCAAGGGATCCTTTGACATATCGAAGAATACGTTTGGCAGCTTGGAGATGAGTAGTCCGGGGCTGATGCATGAATTGGCATATTTGTTTGACGGCAAATGTAATGTCCGGCCGAGTGAGTGTTAAGTATTGGAGGCCGCCGACAATTCTGCGGTAGAGAGTAGGATCCGGAAGAGGATCGCCAGAATGAATGGAAAGCCTGTTTTGAGGTGCAAGTGGTGTAGCACATGGTTTGCAATTACTCATGTTGAAGTGAGTGAGAATATCCATGGCATATCGAGATTGGGTGAGATGAAGCTGAGATTTGGTTTGTGTTGTTTCGATGCCAAGGAAAAATCCTAGATCACCGAGTTGTCGACTGTCAAATGTGGTGCACAAACTGTCAATGAAACTAGATATGGCAGTAGGTGAAGAGCCTGTGATTATCAAATCGTCAACATAAACGAGTATAATCATGGTAGAAGATGCATTGTGCCGAATGAATAAGGAGCTATCTGAACGACTATTGAAGAAATCATGCTGGAGGAGAAATTCTGAGAGACGATGGAACCAAGCTCGAGGGGATTGCTTGAGGCCATATAGTGCACGATGTAGACGACACACGTGGTTTGGACGAGTTGGGTCAATAAAGCCGGGGGCTTGATGCATATAGACCTCTTCCGAAAGAAACCTATTCAAGAAAGCATTGCGGACATCTAGTTGTTTGATGGGCCACGATCGGGAGTGAGCAATGGATAGTATTGTCCGGATAGTTGCTGGTTTCACGACGGTACTAAAAGTCTCATCGTAATCCAACCCTTCTTGCTGATTGAAACCTTTAGTGACAAGCCTGGCCTTGTATCGATCAATAGTACCATCGGCCTTCCTTTTGATGCGGTATACCCAGCGGCACCCTACAATATTCAGTGCGGGAGAAGGAGGGACAAGAGTCCAAGTACTGTTCTTTTGTAAGGTAGAAAATTCTTCTTGCATAGCAGATTGCCATCGAGGGGATAACGAGGCTTGTTTAAAGGTTGTGGGCTCAAAATCTGGGGAGTCCGTGGAGGAGGCGGGGAATATGCGTGAGGGAGAGGATGGGGAGATCCATAAACCGGTTTGTTGATCTTTGCCATATCGAAGAGGTGGAGAAGATGTTGGAGTGGAAGTTTCTGGACTGGAGGTGGGATTATCTGGGTTTATGGCTAGGGGAATAGGTGTTATGGGTTGGCGGATGTGCCTTTCTGAACGAGATATAGGAGCTTCTGGAGTAGCGAGGTGCTGGATTGAAGTGGGATGTGAGGGAGATGCTGGTGTTGGATGCAAGGGGGTTGTTGTTGGTATAGTGTCGATATTGAAATGCTAAGGTAGAGAACTTGGTGAAGGTACTGGTATGTTTGAAGATGGGGAAATAGTTGTAGGAGCTTGTCGAGTGTGATCATGAGGGAGTGGTGTTGGAGCCATGGGGCTGGACTGAGCGACATTGGGTTGTGCCGGTGCAAGTGCGGTAATCCTGTCACAAAAGAATGGAAAAAAATGTTCATCAAATAAAACATGTCTGGTGACATAGATTTTTCCAGTGGCGCGATCGTAGCAGCGGTAACCTTTACGATCTCTATCATATCCGAGGAACACACAGGGAGTTGATTTTGATTGCAGCTTGTGTTTGTTGTATGGAACAATGTAGGGAAAACATAAGCAACCAAAAGTCTTGAGAAATCGGTAATCAAGGGTACGAAGAAACAATTTTTGGTAAGGGGAAATGAAGTCTAATTGTTTCATTGGTAATCGATTAATTAGAAAAACTGCGTTGTTGAAAGACTCGAATCAAAAATGCATAGGAAGATTAGCCTGATCTAGGAGACATAAACCCATTTCTTCGATGTGTCGATGCTTTCGTTCGACGACACCATTCTGTTGTGGTGTATAGGGACATGTAAGTTGATGTTTAATGCCATGTTGTGCTAGAAATAGTCGGAAAACATTACTTGTAAATTCACCACCACCATCGGTTTGAACCGTTTTGATGGTGTGAATAGCTTCAATTCGACGAGACAGAAGATTTTAAATTTCTAACTTAAATTTGGCAAAAACATTAACTGTATCAGACTTGCGAGCAATAGGAAAAATCCAAGTGAAGCGAGAAAAGTCGTCGACAATAGAAAGGGAATATCGAAATTTATTGAGTGAAGGGATAGAAGATGGTCCCCAAATATCCAAATGTAACAAAGCAAGAGGTGCCTGTGATTTAAAGGAACGCAGATTAAAGGGTAATTTGCATGACTTTCCTAACGGACAGACTTGACAGAACTTATTTGGACTTATGCGACCATGAACGGGTAAATTAAATTTTCTGTGTAGAATCTGTAATATTTGAGAAGATGGATGTCCCAAACGAGAGTGCCATGTATCTTGGTTTGTTCGTTCTCCAACGAGAGCAAGAGGGTTGTTTCGGGAAGAAGGATCAAAGGCAATATGATAGAGGCCGCCCGAGCTATGTCCAAAAAGAAGGGTCTTCTTGGTGCGGAGGTCCTTCACACGAAAGCCAAAGGCGTCAAGTTCAAAGTAACATTGATTATCGTAAGAAAAACGACGAATTGAAAGCAGGGATTTATGAGAATTGGGAACACAAAGAATATTGTTTAAGCGAAAATGTTGGTTCTGGGAAGAGGCGATGAGGAGCCAATATGGGAAATGGGTACTTGAGATCCATCCCCTATAGTTACTGAATCAGGGCCACTGTAGGGTGTAGTGTGCTGAAGATTAGATTGCTGGGAGGTAATGTGGTGTGTTGCCCCAGAGTCTAGGCACCAAGTGGGGCTAGTGTATGGGGAATAAGTCCCTGTGTATGCAGCATTATGACGGTTATAACATGTATCCGCTGCATGTCCATAGCGATGGCAAATTTGACATTGAACTTGTGATGGATCAAGAGAAGGAAAAGCTGGAGGCTGGTACGGTGGGCTGGGTAGAATTCCTCTCCCTCCAAAATAACGTCCTCGTCCTCGTCCCCTGCCGCGACCACGAAAGTTGTTTCTGCCTCGTTGGTGATGAGAACGGTAGTTGTGATTGGTAATGAAGTGGGGTTGTTGGTTTGTGTCTGTAGATAATGGAGTTTGAGAATTTGTGGGTGAAGAAGGTGTAGAGTTGTTGGTTTTGTTTGCTAAGAGAGCTGTGCCGAGATTGAGGGAGGAGAATCTGTTTTGAAGGCTTTCTTCATGTATCAGACGATCCGAAAAATCGTCAAAGTTTGCTGCTGGGTGTTGGTTGTAGGATGTCAAGAATTCTTTGTAATCTTGGCCTAAACCATGAAGTGTCAGCTCGATCAGATCTTCATCTAGAATAACGACGCCGACAGTAGCTAGGGAATTGGAGATTGTGGTAGCACGCAGCAAGTAGTCGGAGATTGTAAGTTCGGGTTCTCGCTTCAGATTGTACAGCTTTTCCTTTAAGTTGCGTACGTGCGCTGCCGATGTAGTACCAAATTTCTTGGATATGATGTCCCAAGCTACGAGTGCGGTTTTGACAGAAGCAAGGTAAGGCTGGATTGGAGCAGTGACTGAGGCGCGCATCCAGGCAACTACAAGGCTGGTTCCTTCAAGCCATTTGAGATAAGCTGGATTATCGGTTTCTTTGTCTTCAAGCTTTTCATTAGGTGGGTTATTGTCCACGAGTACATGTTCTAAAGAAGGTTGAGGAGGGACAGCATGCCGACCCGGTTTAGGTAATTCTCATGGGTTAGAAGGCAATTTTCCATGAGGGATTGAGGGTTGAAGAATACCGGTAGGGAGTGCCCATTTCCATGAGAAGAAGAGGCGGAAGAAGAATTGGAAATGGGTGTTTTATCATTCATGGCGTGAGCCTTGACTGCTCTGATACCATGTGAGAAAAGAAAAGAAAGAGAAAGATTGACCACCCAAGATAATTTGTTTTATTGATAACTCAGATTTATATAATACAACATGAGAGCTTTATGGAATCTATCCAATGAATCTGAGAATGTAAATAGACAGTGTGAACTGATGCTGATGAGGGAGATGGAGAGGTGTCTCGGGAAGGATTTAGTCTTGTTGTCTTTCAGGCTTTAGTCGTTTCGCCCAAGAATAATATGACCAGATCGGTGTCTCCGCCATTGAACCACCATGAGACTACTCCTAGTGGCACTTTGGAATTGCATCTCCTTTATTTATTACCAAAACTTGTTCTTTGGCCTTTGTTTGGTGACACCATTCCAACTATACATGTACCTCTGAGAGAAGAATAATATTAGTTCGATCCATTTTTCCTTCCGCTCGTCTTGACGAGTAAATATGGAGTGTAACGCTGATACAAGGTCATTTTTATCCCCATGTAAATGTAATCAAAGTGTATTAGATCAACAACGTTAATCTTGCTATCAACACGACGATATATATATGTTGATTTGAAAAAGTAGCTTGTAATTGAGTGATGATTAGAATAAGATCAAGACTCTTCCCATCTAAACAGAACACAATCAAGAAAAATACATTTCTTCATCTTTGACTTCAACTCCCCCACTTGTCTTCTCTTTTACGTCTCACCTAATGTAATTTAACTACTTAAATTATGGATCTACTCCCCTAATTAACAACTGTTTAAGATTCAATATCGAAAGTCTCTTCCATCTGATAAATTAATAGTCGTAACCAAAATTAAATGTAATTATTTACTCCCTACGATCCATCTCTAAATGGAGGGAGTTGAAAAATGAAATCACAGATGTACACTTTTTGAAACAAAGAGTCCAGCAAAACATGCACTTAGATCTAGAATGGATGATGACCATCTCTCCCTGATCTATCTTTACTAGCTCAGAAGGTCGTCGTGTTTGACTGACTCATCAATATTAATATTATTTTTGGATTCATTTGGAAGAGAAATTAACAAGCATATATTGAAATATATAGATGAGGGTAGAGTAAATTAAGAGTACCTTGAAGAACATAACCAATCTTGGCAGAATCAGCATAGTGAGGTAGAGCAAAGCCAAAAGGGTGCAAAAAGCTTGGCGGCACCAAGTTTAGAGTCACCAAGATTTGGAACATTGGAATTTGTCCATAGGTAATATCCACCACCTTCTCCCTCAAAACTTGTTGTGTCCGCTATTTGGGGTCTCAAATTCAACTCCATTTTTCTTTTCTATAAAACTCAGTTACTCATCGATCTGCAGTCATCACAAAGGATTTACTACGCTACAACATATATTATATATATACAGACAAGGTACCACAATTGGGTGGGTTTGGTCGGGTTAATATAGGGCGAAACCTATTAGAACCCGAATATCAAACAAGACTTGGTCATTTTTAGCCAAACTTTAAAAAAAATTCTTATATGGCCATTTTAACTGTAAAATGTCTAAACTACCCTTTATTTATCCTTTTCTTTTTTTGGTATTGGTTTGTAGGGCTCGGTTTTGTACACTATACGTATGTGGCATTATACCTAAGTATACGAATGCTCACTCGTCGAATATTAGTCCTCGGCCCCTCGGCCGCGAGCAGAGTTCGACAAAGTTCGTTAGGATCGTTACTCAAAGTCGTAACATTCGAAATCCAGTGTTCTCTCCCAAATTCGAAGGGGTTTCAAAGTCCATCAAGTGTGTGCTAACTGCTAAGTAATCAGGTTCGTCCCCCTTGTCGAATACTCCCACCCTCAGTCGTGTCGTGGAGTTCAAAAAAGTTTTCTTCCAAATTCGAAGCAAGCCCATCAATTGTGTGCTTAGTATTCAGGTTCGTTTCCATAAACATTCATCTGAATCCATTTTAGTTTTCTGCAAATTCAACCATGGCTCAAAACTGGTCTTTCTTTGCAAAATGCACAATTATTCAACAATCATGTGCATTTTGAACTGGTACCTTATACATTGGCACCTAACATGTCTGTTAACTGACACTAGTCACTAAACAACAGGTTTGCACCTTGGTTTGCAAACTGATTTATCAACTGGTTTATTGATAAATCATAGATAAACAAGGTGAGTGTACGTTGCGACATTAGTTTCCAAACAGCAGGTTTACCCCTTGGTTTATCAACTGGTTTATTGATAAACCATAGATAAACTAAGTGAGTGTCTGTTAACTGACACTGGTTACTAAACAGCAGGTTTGCAAACTGGTTTATAACCTAATTTATTGATAAACCATAGATAAACCAGGTGAGTGTCTGTTAACTGACACTGGTTACTAAACATCAGGTTTGCACCTTGGTTTGCAAACTGGTTTATCAACCGGTTTATTGATAAACCATAGATAAACGGTGAGTGTACGTTAGCGACCTTTGGTTACTAAACGGCGAGGTTTGCACCTTGGTTTTGCAAATTGGTTTATCAACTCATTTATCAAGCTGGTTTTATTGATAAACCATAGATAAATCATGTGAGTTAATACGTTAACTTACAGCGATTACTACAGCGGTTTGCACCTTGGTTTTGGCGGTTTATCAAGCTGGTTTATTGATAAACCATAGATAAACCAGGTGAGTGTTTGTTAATTGACAGCGGTTTTCCAAGCGGCGGAGAGTTTACCCCTTGGTTTATCAAGCTGGTTTATTGATAAACCATAGATAAACTAACAACTCGAGTGTCGGTTACATTGACAGTGAGAGTGTACTTTGGTTACTAAACAACGAGGTTTGCAAAGCTGGTTTATCAATGGTTTATTGATAAACCATAGATAAACCAAGTGAGTGTCTGATGCTAACGTTAACTGGTTTATTGATAAACTGCTTGGTTTCCAAGCAGCGAGTTTACCCACTTGGTTTTATCAAGCTGGTTTTATTGATAAACCATAGATAAACAGGTGTTAGTGGTTAGCGGCGACAGCTTGGTTTATCAATGGTTTATTGATAAACCCAAGCGGCGAGGTTTGCAAACCGCAATTGGTTTATTGATAAACCATAGATAAACTGGTTTAGCGATTGAAAACGGTTTATCAATTGGTTTATTGATAAACCATAGATAAACCGGTGAGTGTACGTTAACGACACTTTGGTTTTAGCGGCAAGCGGTTTATTGTTGATAAACTAGCTTTGGTTACTAAACGGCGGGTTTGCAGCTGGTTTATCAATGGTTTATTGATAAACCATAGATAAACCTGTTAGCGTGCTGGTTACTAAGCGGGAGTTTGCAAAGCTGGTTTATCAAGTGGTTTATTGATAAACCATAGATAAACAGTGAGTAATGTCTTTTAAGCGACAACGGTTACTAAACGGCGAGGTTGCACCTTGGTTTGCAAATTGGTTTATCAAATCATTTATCAAGCTGGTTTATTGATAAACCATAGATAAACCGGTGAAATTAATGCGAGTGCTTGGCTGTTCTTACTTGCGACAGCGGTTACTAAGCAGCGGTTTACCTTGGTTTGGAAGCGGTTTATTGATAAACCATAGATAAACCAGGTGAGTGTACGTTAGCGACATTGGTTTCCAACGGCGAGGTTTGCAAAGCTGGGTTATCAAGCCGGTGTGTCTCTTGGTTTATCAAGCTGGTTTATTAATAAACCATAGATAAACCATGTCATTGTCTATTAACGGTGTTAAGCGGTGCGTGGTTTATCAGCGACAATTTATTCCTTTAACATTGGAATACATTGAGTATATGAATGTACTTATTTATTATGTTCAATATTGCGGATATGACTTGATTTTTGGCCCTCGGTTATTTATTTTGGACATTTTGTTGAAGGCGACATCGTCGGATGCTCATGGAAATTTATTGACAAAGCGGAATCCAAGGGAGTTGGTATCGATAATGAAAGTACATGTGAAGAGTTATATGGTAAATGCGAACCATTTGCCAAGTTGATGACATAGAGATAAGATTTGTTACTCGATGAGCGGCAAATGCTTTTAAATTTCCGTCTTAATTACTAAAGATGAAGATTTTGAATGGTACTTGAACCTTAACAGACTAGGGTTCAATCTCCACTTTTTTGTTACCCGTTTGATCATGGAAAATTTGGACTCAAACAGGGAGAAAATAATGAAGCTGGTTTTGACATGGAAAATAATGGAGAAAGAAGAAAATAATATAGAAGATGAAAACAATGGAGAAGAGGAAGAAATGGGACATGAAGACAACGAGAGATGAACCCTCTTGAATTTGCCACAGTCGAGATAGTTTGATGGGTTCGGTCGAGAGAACATAGATGAAGACAACGAGAGATGAACCTTTATCCAATAACCACAATGATTTTGCTACACCCACGAGGCAGATGTTTGATGGGTTCAATCAAGACAACAGAGATGAAGCCAACGAGAGATCAAGACAATCGGTTCACAGCGATAATTTAGGGACTTCTTCGGTTGCAAGTACAGTAGCGGTGATCGGGAAGAGATTGATTTGAATGTTGGACAAGTATTCAATAACAAGAAGGAGCTTCGGGGATCTTTGTCACTTGCTTGCATTAAACCATAAGTTTGAGTTCAAAACAAAAAAATCCAACAAGGCGATTATACACTTGTAGTTTGTGTTGATGATAATTGCAAATGGCGTTTGTTTGCAACAAAGTACTCAGAAAGTGATTATTTTGAGATTCGAAAATATACACCCGAACATTGTTGCCCCCAAAATATTTGCATGGCTGATCATAGGCAAGCGACAACACGTATGATTGGGAAACACATTTCACCAAGGTTGGAGGACCGCGACAACGTGTTACAACCAGAAGGAAATCATTGCGAGAAGTGTCTAGAACATTGGGGTTTCACTAAACTACCAAAAAGCGAGGAGGTCTAGAAGATGCCTTAACACAACTCGGGGGTTCGGTGAGGATAGTTCTGAGAAGTGGCGCATATGCGCACAACTTGCAATTGGTCAATCCATCAACAGTCTACTCTTTAGAGCTTGATAATGAACACATGTTCAAGTACTTCTTCTTGGCGTATGGGGCTTGCATTCTCGGATTCCACAATGCAATGCGTCCAGTAGTGATTGTGGATGGAACATTTTTTAATTGCAAGATATAGAAGTACGTTGATTATTGCAACTTGTCAAGATGGTAATATGCAGATATATCCTCTTGCATATATGGGCTATTGTCGATTCTGAAAATGATGCATCATGGACTTGGTTTTTTATGAAGTTGAAAGAAATAACAGGTGATAATGAATCACTTGTGATCATTTCTAACAAACATAGGGGTCATATTATTGCAGTCCAAAATGTTTATCAGAGTGCACATCATGCTCATTGTATCTATCATATAAAGGGAAACTTAAGGGTTGTAACCCGTAAGCCTGACACGATGTCCCTTTTTATGAGAGCGGCAAATGCTTATACCATAGAAGAGTTCAACACGCATATGTCTCAAATTCAAAAAAACTGATGAAAATGGTTGGAAATATCTTAGTGAGACAAAATTTGAAACTTGGGTGAGGTCGCATTGCAAAGGAAACCGTTACAATATCATGACTTCAAACAATGTGGAGTCTCTCAACTCAGTGTTCAAAGAAGCTCAAAAGACTCCTATACTTTCCTTGTTTCAAAGTATTGGGAAAACGTTGCATAAATGGTTTTGTGAGAGGCGTGAGTCAGCTTCAGGGTGTACAATCGTTTTAACTCCAGTAATGGAAGCAAAACTAGCCAAAACTAGAGAGATGGCCAAGAAGTATACAGTTATTGAAGCGATTAATCAGTCCATGCATGTGCAATCTGATTCGTCAAATTAGATATGCAACAACTTCTTGGCTTGCAAATGAATATATGGAGGCTATTAGATCAACTCCTCAGTGGCCTACAGAGTCTTTTAGATTACATGTGAGGACAGACAAGTCACTTGATATATCTAAGAGTCAAGCATACAGAGCTAAGAAGATTGCAGAGGATTTGATATATGGAAATCATGCAGAACAATATGGGCTTCTTAGGGACTATGTAGATGAGGTTTTAAGAACAAATCCTAGGTCAACAATAAAAATTGAATTCGAGGATTATAATGAAGAAGACACTGTCAGGCAGTTCAAGAGATTATATTGTTGTCTTGGGGCTTTAAAGGAAGGTTTCATGAGTGGGTGTAGGAAAGTGTTAGGATTTGATGGAGCCTTTCTCAAAGGTCCATTTCAGACAATTACTTTCAGTTGGCATTGATCTTGACAATGGATGTATCCAAAGTGGCTTATCTTTGTGGTTGAGACGAGAATAATGATTCTTGGAAATGGTTTCTTGAACCGATAGTTGATGAATTTCAAATCACCAACCAATAAAGAAGATTGGGTTTTCATTTCGATGAACAGTAAGGTAAATATACATTGTTAATATTTATTTGTTAATGAATTTATTTGTTAATATATATTTTTTTGATCTTAATTGCATTTTATAGGGTCTAGTTCCAGCTATTGAAGAGATATTACCTGGGGTAGAACATAGGTGGTGTCTTCAACACATATTCAAGAATCTTTAGAAAATCTCATGGGGGAAAGGCATTGAAGGACATGTTATTCGGATGTGCTAGAGCAAGTAATCAAAGGCATTTGGAGAGTGTTAGGAAAGAATTTGAAAAGACAGATGTCAAAGCATATCAGTGGGCCTTTGGAAAGGATCCTAGACATTGGTGTAAAGCTTGTTGGATCACTGCAGTCAAGTGTGAAATTTCAATGAACAATTTGTGTGAAAGCTTCAATGGATTTATTATTTCAGCTAGGTCTAGGGCTATTATTAGCATGCTAGAAAGAATTAGAAACTTGTTAATGAAGAGGATTGTCAAGAAGAAGGTAATAAAAAAAGTTGGTCCACTATGTAGTAGGGTATAAGAAAATTTTGAGAAGATAAAGACAGAAGCAAGGTTATTTGATAGTTCATGGAATGGAGGTCAGTGGTACCAGGTTAGAGGGCCTTGGGGAGAACAATGCATGGTTTCACTTACTGCTAGAACTTGTAGTTGTGGGAGATGGGACTTAACAGGAATTCCTTGCAAGCATGCTGTTTCTACAATCTACTTAGAAGGTTCAAATGGAGGTAATGGTGTGCCTGAAGATTGGGTTCATGACTACTACACTTTGAAAATGCAAGATAAAATCTATTCACACACCATCAATCCTATAAATGGGAAAGATATGTGGGAACACCAAGAATATATTCCAATTGTTGCCCCTGCAAGATGTGCACAACCTGGCAGACCTAGAAAATTGAGAGTAAGAGACCCAAATTAAATACCAATAGGTAACAAAGGAAGAAGGGGTAGACAGATGAGTTGCCAAAGATGTGGAAATTGTGGTCACAACTTGAGGAGTTGCAGAGGTCAAGGCTTTCATGGTTGCATGAATCAACAAACTAGGAAGAAACATAAAAAGAATCCTGGTCATGCCTCAATTGAACAAGTAAGTTGTATATTTTTACATTTTCATTTAATTTTTACTGAATAGTTTGATTAACATTGGTGTTTTTTTTTCAGGTGGAAATTAATGCTCAAGTAGCATGTGACATTGGCAATCCAGTTGAAAGGAGTTCTGATCAGTTATTTTTTATTTTCACTAACAATTTCATGATTTACAAACAATGTTTACTATGAATTGCTTAGATTAAGTGTATTTGTAGGCAGTAGCAAGAAAAGGCAAAGGAAGTGGCAGAGGAATTGGTAAGGACAAAGATTACAGGGTAAGGGAAACACTGGCAGTGGACAATTTAATTCTACAATAGAAGTAAGTTTTGTTCTACTTTTACATTTTTCAAACATTCTCAACCTAGGAAACAAGTTTGACATGTTTTGATGTATGAATTTTTAGGGACTTCCAACTCAAGCCAAGGCAAAAGGAAGGGGTGTGTGCAGAGGAAAGAATTCTCAACCAAGCCCAAATGTTGGGATTACAAGTCTGCAATCAGTGGTACAACCATCTACTGGATCACAAACCCAACCTCCAAGTTTCATGTTAAATGGATCAACTATTGTAACAACTGAAGGTTTGTTGGAATGGGCTGCCAAGGAAAGGGAAGCAAGACAAAAGAAGAAAGGCAAGGCAGTTGGAACATCAACATATTTAGACATTTAAGTTGTAATGTTTCATTAACAATGGTGCTGTAGTACTTGCATATTTTTGAGGCTTTGAGCCTAAAACGTAATAGGTACAACCATATTTTTGTGGCTTTTGAGCCTAAAAACACCGTGTTAGTACTTGTATATTTTTGAGGCTTTAAGCCTAGAAAACGTAATTGGTACTAGTATTAGGTGTCAAGTATTTGTATATTTTGGAGGTACTTATATAGGTACTTATGTATTTTTGTGCTTTGTAAATTCAGCTCCATGCTTGGTGTTCAATTCAGTTCGCTTTGGTTTGTTGCCTTGAACAAGGTATACTCTATACATATTAGGTAAAAGGATGATGTTTACACACCATTAATGGCAACCTAACTATCAGATTGATGAACCAAGACACAAAACATAATTTACAACATTGCATTGATGAACCAAGGCAACAAATGGACCAAGACACAAAACACAATCTACAAGCATATTGGCAAACAAACCTTATTGGAAAATAATACAACACAACCCCCCATGTTCTATTGATATAACATTGCCAAAAAAAAAAAAAAAAAACTCATACAACACACCCCCTGTTCTCTGTTCTATTGATATACAAAACATTGCAAAAAAAAAAAAAAAAAAACAAACAAAACACTCCCCACTTCCTAACTAGTCATCAAGATTACAATGATGAACCAAGACACAAAACTCAATCTTCAAGCATACCATTTGTATTTTATTATCATTGGCAAACAAACCATATTTGCAAATAATACAACACAACCCCCTGTTCTATTGATATAACAACAATGCCAAAAAAAAAAAAAGAAACTCATACAACACACCCCATCTTCCCCTCGTTTCTACTAACATTACAACATTGCCATAAATACACACTCCCCACTTCCTAACCACTAGTCATCAAGATTGCAATGATGAACCAAGACACAATCAACACCACCCACATCCACCTCTGCTTTTGCATTTTGTCTTGCAATAGAGCTTCATAGTGATTCACTCTTTTAAGGAGACCCGATGATTACCCTTCCTCTTTCACACATAGGTGGAGTCAAGCCACCTAAAATATTTACAACCCTTTCTCTGCAAAGAAATAATAGAAGAAACATTATCCACAAAGAAACAATAGAGTCAAGAAACTTTGATCTCCTACACAAAAGACGTAAATTTATAGCAAATATAATAGGTAAACTACTTCCATACACAACATAATTGGTAAACTGATTCCATACCTAAATTGGCGAAAATAATTGCAAATTAAAAACATATTACCTCACGTGAACACGAACAAAAACCTCTTCCAGGGTTTGCATCAGTCCAAGCAGTTTTGATGACTACCCTTGCTCCACATGCGCAATATAGGTCTCCCATTTTCGTTCTTTCCTGGGTTTGGAGTTTTGATGGATTTTATATATAATCGAGAAAGAAGACGGAGATAGATGGCGAAGACTTCGCGCCAGCAACTACTGTGGAAAAGACAAATGCCCTCACGTGAGCGCAATGCTTGTTCATTAACGGTGATAATAAATGGCGGAGGGCTAGGGACCACCGATGAGCCAAAAAGCCCTACTTTGATCAAGTAAACTTTTGAAAGGCGTTGACTAATGGTGTGCTTGGCCAAAGTTCAGGAACTAATGGTACACTTATCCCTATTTTATATCAATTATATTTTAAGATAAAAAGTCAGGTTCAGTAACTCAATTAAAAATATTCATAAAAAATAAAGCTATTATAGAAATAAATAATAAATAAATATTGATACAAAGGATAATATTTTACCTTAAAATCAATTGACTGGGTCACCAGATTCCTCCCGAAACTCGCTTGGCCAAGTAATCTCGCAGTTGACCAAACGTGTCACGTTTTTTTAAACGCGGCACTCGTTCCACCGCCAACACCCAAACCGACACCTCATCTATAAATGATTGCGACAAATCCAGTTCATTGCGCGCGTTTAGTTTTTTTTTTTTTTGCATTGGCAGGTTCGCAACGGCTAAGGCGATACTGGCGATTCGTTATGTAATTGAATATCTTAAATTAGGTCTTTGAATTTCCAGTTAGGTCTTTGAATTTTCGGTAGCCTATTATTCTTCGTTTGTGTTGCTTTGATGTTAGCGCGATCAATAATTCAGTTGTGTCCATATAGATATGGCGAGAGGTATACTTTGAGTCCGTGAATTTCGATGGCTATTTTGGTTCTATTTGTTTATATCTTTCGATGATCAGTTGTTCGGATTTTTGCCTCTTTCGATTTTGCTGTTTACGTTTGAAGGATCAACGCGGAAGACTTGATGTAGTGCGATGTTGAATGATTCCGTGTTCATACATAGTTGGTTGATGATTCTTAGTAACCATGAAACCTACGCTGATCTTCCGGAGATTTAGAGTTTGACATACTAGTTTCAAATCCGATGATAACGCTTATGTGGATGTTTCTATGGGTCGTCTATCATTGCGCTAGAAATCAACTATTTGATCGAATGAATTTTTATTAAATTGAGTTAATTCATTAAGCTTTGTGGCTTGCTGAAGGTATTAAGGCATATGTAAGTGGATTGTTTGTGCTGGTGTTGGAAGTTTGCCTGAATCTATAATACTTGATGAGAAATCGATAGTTTGTGTGATTGGTTGCCAACATCCTGAATTTTAACGTTTTGAATTGGTGGTTACTTCGATTCTAGTTATTTGTCTTTCAGTAATTGGTTGTTTGGATAATGGTAATATGTATGTTGGCGCAGTTGAAGATTCCTTCGGGACAGCTGGATGGGGTGAAAATAATTCCTACGGGGCTTCAGTATCATGTTAATTTAATGATCGGTTTTCAAACTCGTCTTACTATTTGGATCCTTTTTGTTATTGATCTAGCTGATATAGATCAACCTACTCTGCGATTGATATATCTTGATTTGACTGTATGATAGAGGGTAGTTGTCCGAGAGGCTTTAGGATCCTTGCTGGAAGTATGTACTTGTATGTGTTTTTCCAGTTTTGTGTAAGGAGCTAACAAGTCATCTATTAGGTTGATTTCTTCAAGAAGGAAGTTTTGTTTGGAGGAGGGTGGCTGATTTAAGTCTAACTGAAGCTGGTACAGGTGTTGTTTGGAGGGTAGTTGTTGAATTTGGGGTTTGCTGTTGTTTTGGTGTTCATTCAGTCATCCTTGTACTGTCTTAGAATTTGGTCCTCCAAACTAAACTTTAGTGTGGCAACAACATTTCTCTCTAGGTATTGGCTGTACAAACTAATTTTTGTGGCTGTCATCTTGTGTATTGACTAGAAGTGATGTTTGGAATCTGTGATGTTAGTGGCTATTTCTCGTGCTATTCTCACTCTTGCAATTCCAATGTTTAAGGTGGGCTAAGATAGTTTTCACTGCTTCTGTCACTACATTACGTGCTGCTATATCAATGTATAACGAGGTGCACTATCCTTGTGAAGTGGAATATCCTTGCAGACACTTGATTGTAGACATTTGTAGTCATTTCACCTCTGTGTCACATAAATTGTTGATTATGTTGTGAAGTTGTAGGAACACGTGAGCTTGTCAACTTGTACTTATCTTGGGTGGGGGTTAGAATTCCTAGAACTAGAAGGGGTTGTTTGAGTAGTAGGAGCATTTATAATCACTTGCTTTCTTTTTCATTGTTTTGGGAATGGTAACTCGCACTAAGTTCGTACATGAGATTCGTTAATTCCTTCACCATTTAGACATTTAGCATTCATTCTATTTTTAGATACAGTATTTTATTATATTTACTTCACCCTAGTAGTTGTTCGCATTTTATGGAAGCCGGGTTGTAGTTTTCTTTAGGCTTAATGTTCCATTGTTTTTTCAGCTGTTATATTAATTGTTATAGACTTCAAAGTACATACCTAAGTTGTCGACCTGCATTCTGCCTAAGATTTGGATTTGAGCCGGTGGCACTTATGAGAGTTAAACAGTCTGAAAGGGTACCTAGTTGATAGTTTGTGATTTAGATGCTACTCTTAGTCTTTTTAGCTCTCCAAATTGTGTTGTTTTTTTTTTCTGTGGAGTTGCCAGTGCATTTGGACTGTCTTAAGTAAGAAGGAGAAAGGCCATTAATACTCCCCTGCCCTTTTGTTCTGTGATTCTGGTGATGTGGGACAGTGGCAAAGCCGTTTCAAGATAAAGGGTTTCTGTGAGCCCCATACCAACTCTTGGTTTTGCAACTGATGTTGGACTTAGATAGTTAGGTGTCGTACATCGGCCAAGTTTTTATCAGATGTATTATTTTTGTTCCCTATTTCGACTCAATATAGTTACTAAAATATAATTTTCAACCTCTTAAAACAATCTTTACTCCCTTGTCATCAAGTCAGCTACTGATGTTGGACTTAGGCGTTATTAAGTGCCCATGTGGTCTTCATACCATTCTTCCTTGATATTTGCTGATTTTCATTTCAATTAGCTATGGTTAGCAATATTTCATGCTTTATTCCTGATACTTTTGTGAGTCACTTCCTTATGGACTATGTTCTAAATTATATGGCATACAATTAGCACGTTAACATGTATCCAGGGTTCTCTGTTAAATCTTGAAGTCTAGCCGGTATATGGGAGTCAGATTGTGTTAAAGATGTGTCTTCTTGATAGTTGATAGTTTGTCATGTAGATGTTTCTTCCTATCTTTTAAGCTTCTTGTGTTCTCCTTTCCCATTGTTTTCTGTGTTGGTGCTCTTGAGTCTTTAGTATGAAGATCATCTGCAATCTACCGGCCTCCTTTCCTGAGTGATATCTGGAATTGGTTTTTGGGCCCGTGTTTCATTGGTTCGTTCGCCATATTGTTGTTTCTTACAGCACGTGGTAACGTTTATTTCACTTAAGCGTTGGTTTGCAATCATTTTTGGGTAGCTTGCTGGTATTTTCCTTTCTTGCTCTCCCCTGTCCAGCGTCTAACTTTGTTCTCTGCCGTAGACTTTCTAGTAAAGCTTGGAAGTTGCTTCTGTGAGAATTGGAAATCTTAGGTGGTTGGTCTGTAAGAGATTATCCTAATCTTTAAAGTCCAAAAATTTGATGGTTACATTCATTTTCGTTGTTTATGTGTTGTGATAATTGATTATTACGATCATGCTTGCATCATTTTGTTGTTTTTATGCTATAACAGTAAAAGGATCAACAAAGGTTCAAGTGGGTGAGTTAGATTTGGTCAGAGGAAGATTTTGATGAGTCATGAGCTTCAATAGTTTCTACTGTGCGTGTTTCTAGTTTAATATATCGCCTGATGGTTGGTGGTTTGAGTCATTGCCTCTGTCCATTTGGTCTTAGCTTCTATTTGTGCTTAGTTTCTATTGTTTCTTTTGTGTTACTGAAAGTGCACTTGGATGTTCTTTCTTGCTTGGATTTTCTCTCGAGTATGAAAAAGAGAATCTGATGTGTTCTTTTTTAATGTGATATTTGTTGGTCTTATGTTTC
>JABEVN020001110.1:0-26303 GCA_013146195.2 Codonopsis lanceolata | reverse complement strand
TGCACATTGAGGTAACTGCACCTCGGCATCACAAAGCCCCAGTAGGCCTTTTACGTAGGCATTTCTCTCGGCCCAGCAGGGCAAGGTTGTTCGCCTCGGCCGGAGAGCGGCTTCGGGAGCAGGAGCTTGAACTGACATCGGCACCTCTTATTTGACCAAGCTCAATTTCATCAAATGGTATCAACGAAGGACTCCCCGCACTCCGGGCCAAAGAGGCAAGGCTCGCCATCTCATACATCGACACGCACCATGCCAGCCGCTCGAAAGGCTGAACCCACTCGTCTCCATGTAATCTAGGGCCTCTATCTCATAATCGAACGCGCTCAGATGCTTCGCCAAACTTCTCCTCGTTGGGTTTCGGTGGCTTCGGCCTTCAAGTTCTCAACCTCATCCACCACTACCTTAAGCTTGGCCTCGAGCACCGGCTTCACCCTGGCTCCCGTCGGTTGACCTTGTCCTCAGCCTTTCCGCTCACTCAGCCAAGCCTCTTCTTTCCGGTTGAGAGACCTCTTCATTCTTCAAACCAAATCCCTTCCGAGGACTTCACTTTTCAACTGAAGAAATCTCCCCCTGCGCTTGTCGAGGCTTTCTCGAGTCCTCGCACGTACTCGGTAGCTTTCTGCTTCGGCTTGTCATGATATGCTGATACCAACCCTTTGAAGAAACAAAGTAAGCGTTGGAAACACAAGCGAAAGGCACAAAATGCGAAGAAAAGAAATAATGAAAACATTTTACCTCGCTCAAAGCTAGCCACAAAAATCTTGAATTGAAATACGGGGGGCCTCATCGCATTCGTCCAAGCCGCCGCCGCACGCACCGCCGAGCGATGCTGCCGTAGCCATAAGGTCGATAGGGAAGTTGTTTATCACCTTGACGACGTGGTTGACAACATGCTTACTATCAGACACCACTCTACTTAGAGGTAGGAGATGGTGCTAAATCGCCTCGGAAACGACATTAGGAGGGGGCGAGCTCGAACTGCCTCCTGGGCCCTTCCTTCGCGTTTTCCCTTGCCTTGGGGTAGGGCAGCAGAAACCTTGAAGCAGTAAAGTCGTCTTGGTAGATCCTCCGTAACCCCGAAGCAGATGGCGGCTAACCTGCCCCTACACCATCCTTAGCCACCGAGGCTCTAAGCTCGGCATTTCTTCGCTCTTCCTCGGCCTTAAGCTTGGCCAAAACGAAGATCTCGAAATAGCCATCTCTACAAAAAGTTGGGAGGTCGCATTAGTACTCAAAAAGACGAAATTACTTACAAGAAACCAAAGGAAACAAACAAACAGGAATAAACAAAATTAACTCCGATGTTGGGCACTCGAGCCCATCTATTCCTCACACCTCGGACACGCCGAGCCAAATATCCAACCCCGACGCGGGGCCCCCTCGCAGCTCACATATTCAAAAAATGCGTGCCTCTCCACTCCTTCAACCTCGATCGCCGAGACCCAAAGTTTCGATAGGAGGCCCTGCTTCTCCACAATGGCTTTCCAATTATAGGATCGAACTGCCGCCCGCACTCTGCCGTAAATCGGCTGGGGGAGCCTCGATAGCAAGCCTCGCGGCTTCACTTCGGCATCATTAAGAGTCTTCGTCCGCCTAGAGGCCGTGGGGTTTCCAATCAGAATCTCTAAATTCCATCCACGACTCGACTCCACAGCGAACCTTGTCCGACCACCTATGGTCCTTATTCCCCGGCGGCCGGAAGGGGAACCCTCGAGGATGCCTAAGAACGGTCGGTCGGTTCATGGAAACACCGACCTTATAGTAATAGCAAAAAGGTCCATGAAGGCTCGAATCCCCGCCTGGTGCAGAAGAAGGCTCACCAACGATCGGGTCGATTGGGCGAGAGGTCAGCTGAGCACCTGAGCCTCGTTGAGTAAGAAACTCGCAAATAAATGGATCAAGAGGCAAACGAAGCCCCGAAGATTCAAGAGGCCGGAATAAAAAGCAACATGGCTGAGAGGCTCCCTCGAAATCCCAAACCTCGAATCCCGACATGTAACCTCGAAAAAATCGATCCGTACATCCGCGACCAAGCCTCCAATCCGCCTCCACATTCTCGCCAATCCTATCCGATTTCGAAAGGCCGCAAAGGCGAGGCACTCTCTGGAATCATCTCCCATCTCTCCCTGAAAGCGATGCCCCACTCCATTAGCCATCCTATCAAGCCGTTGTCGCCCAGAACTTTTTCTTCGATCCTTAGAAAGTGCGTAAACTCGGCTCCACCGGTAAAAATTGAGTAATCAGACTTAAGCCGATGTGAACTCGAAGCACGAAAACAATCTCATGTGGGCGTCGAAGGGGAATATTCGAGGCGTAAAAAAACCTCATCACCGAACTTCAATGCTTTAGACTAACCTTCACCCCAAGTAACTCGCAAGGAGAAACCTCGCTTGACGAGGAGTGAGCGACCGCACCCATCTATCCTCGCATGACCGTTTATACATGGGGACCACGCGGTGAAGCTTCCAAAAACCGACTCAACGAAGGGGCCTCGCCATCAGGAGTCTAACTAGAAGAAGAAATCGAGCAAGACCCGTAACTCTCCGAACTAAGAGGACCACGGTCGCCTCTTACGAATCACGGTGTCCACCACAATCTCCTCGGCCAAGCAACCAAACTCACCTCACCTCCACGCCTCCAGCGGGACCACGAGAACAGACTCGGCTCGTCATTCGGGTCACCACCAAAACCAGCCGAGGTCTACATCCTCGGCATTGTTCCGAATCCAAAAGCGCAGGGACATCCTCGGCTAAAGCGTCCCTCTAAAGGATGGACTGCGCTGCGAAGGGCACCAAGGCAGAAGATCCTCGGCCACCGGAGACTCACTTCGCCGGGACGTTCTCGTGAGGCGAAGCCTCTACATGGCCGAAAGGAAAGAGGAGGACTCTAACCGAATACATGTATTCTAATAACCTGTTCGGTAATCTATCGGTTCCATGGAGGAGCGCTGGGAAGATGACACGAAAAACGGAAAAAAAAGGAAGTCCTGGGACATATTACTCTACGAAAGGAAAAGCAAAGGAAAAGAAACCGTACTCAAAGCGAAGACAAACCGAAGATCGCCGGGAGAATCTCTACGTTAAAGTAGAAAATACGCTGAAAAAGAAGGATGGCCAGAAAAGTCAAAACCCGAGGAAAATGAAGACCCCAATCCTTACCTAAACCAAGTCGGAAAAACACGGAAATCACCGAAACTCACCCAAAATAGACGAAAACGTGGAAGAAAAACAAAAAACACACTTACAAGAGGCTGCAGGAGTGCGGCAAGAGGTAATGTGGATGAGAACTTGCCAGTGGCAGGAAAGCTTCTAAACTTCAATGAAGAGAGATGCCGGAGAAAAATGAGAAAGGTAAACAAAGTGAAAAAACAAAAAGAAAGTTTTTATACCCTACTACTACGACGTCGTTTCTAAGCGGTGCCCCTGAAATGACCTGGCCGGCCCGCGAATTTTTTCTTAGTGCGCCCAAAATTATGCCACTTGCAATCATTTTCTCAAAGTTCGAGACACGCAAAAAGGCGGCGATTGATAATTTTCAAATTCGAAAAGCCCAAAACGCAAAAAAACCAAGAAACCGCCAAAACCCGCATTTAATGAAGCGGCTGAAAAAAGGCGTAACGTCCCGCAGCGTCCATAAACTACCAACCTCGGTTCGAACCTCGTCGCGGCAAAAAAGCCCGAAAAAGCGACCTCGAATCAAACACGTAAGTCATCCTCGGCCAAAAGCATCACCGACCTCCTACCATCAAGCATCATTACGGTATTTACGCCTACCGGCATCGGCGGCCAAAAAGTAGGGGCAGCTGAAGGGATTGAAATCGAGGATTAACCCCGGCATGAACGATGCATCTCGGCCCCGGCATAAAGAGGGTCCCACCTGCCAAGGCCACACGTTGCGAGGGCAGGGACCACCCACCCCCAAGATAAATCACCCGGCCTCGGCATCATGACCCTCGGCACTATTGAACAAGCCCAGCCACGATCGGCTAACGATCACGAGCTCCCCGGCCGCCACCAATCTTCATAAATCCTCAACCTCGACGAATAACCAAAGCTTCATCACGAAACCACTCGGCCGGCCTCGAGACCAATCATTCACCCCGACAAACCATTTCCCAGGCCGAAAACGCCGCCAATACCAACCCTCCGACACACGCACGCTTCACTTTTCGACGAATGCCCTCAAACGCATTTAATAACGGCTTTGTGCTCCCCGATAGCCATACGCCGCGTCGCCATCAATATCGGTATAAATATGAGAGCCAGGCAAAGGCGGTAATTTCAGCGATATTCTAACTCTCTTATCACGGCTCTCTATCAAACAATTATCACGGCTCATTTATTACCAAAACCTTACCTAGGAAAAGCCGATTCATACAGGAGGGTTATAGTCGGGCCAACCCGACACCTTAACGGAGTTTATTGTTTCTACTGTGCAGGTTAATCGCTGGACAAAGAAGAAGCTGTCACATCATCCTCGCACATACGTGGACGATAAAGACAAGATCACCACAAATATTGCGTGATCAGAAAATATATTTTTTTAATGAATCGTGAAATTTTTTGTGTTATATATATATATATATATATATATATATATATATATATATATATATATATATATATATATATATATATATATATATATATAATATCTCCTGAAACTCTTTGCATTATGTCCAGATTGTCAACACTTTTTGCATTCCGTCCCTTCATATTTCCACCCCCTATATATATACTTATTAGTTATTAGTGAACCTTCAAAATTAATATCTAAAATTTTGAAAGATAAATATAATTTAATCATTTGGATATTTTCGCATTGCTTTTTACTGAAAATACGATAGCGTTGATCATTGTTGATGTCGAGTTAAGTATAAAACTTATACTCCTATATACTCTGATTTTCTCTTTTATTAATTATCTAATCTAAAAATTCAACTTCTATTGTTGTATTTGTAAAATGATAAATAGACAAATTATTTGTTTATATTACATATCAAATGTTTCAGTTTTTAATAGTCATGTCGGATACATATATCACAACAAGCAACTACAAATTACAATTTATGTATACAATTGATGCGATCTAAATTGGTGATAAAAACTTCCACAAAGCAAATTTACAAATATTTTATGGTGGTAAAATTAATTCACCATATTTGTTTATCAATTTCTATTTTTTGGTTGAAGTACTTAAAACATAAATAGTGCAAAATTTATTACTGTTTTCGGTAAAAATAAAATAAAAAATAGTTTATAGTGGTAAGGTTAATTAATCATATTTGTTTATCAAATTTCATTTTTTTTTTGTTCAAGTACATCTACAACAAATGGTGTAAATTTAGTTCATGTTTTTATTAAACTACTTTCTACATATTCGTGTGTATGTGTGTGTGTGTGTATAGAGACACATAAATGACAAATAATTTTTAGAATGGCTGCATAATACTATAATATAAAAATCATATTTATTAATAAATTGAACATGCGAAATAAACGATAATTATCCTATTATAATTTCAAATGTTGAAATATTGATGTATATTCATGCATCATAAGAATTAATAACATCTTTTACCGGCTATTTAATAGATGTATATGTCAAATGATTCATATACAACATGCAATGATTCACAAGTACCAAAGTATATGATATGCTTTTAATCATATTTCATTATATCCATAACATCGATACACAAGGTGCAACAAGACAGCGCAAACATTAAAACAAACTTGCAAAATCACGAAAGGATTGAAAATTCAAAATAATTCGGTTTTCATTTCATAATACGTGTTGATCGATTTGCATTTCAAGATATGTGTTCATCTTCTAATTTTGTTTTTTCTATTCATTTTGTTTATGTATAGTTTAATTTTAAAAAATATATGTCATGCGTTTAACGCACGGATGTAAAAACTAGTTTTATTATTAATGTGTGTTTATTAATTGAGGGAAAAATCGGTGGGCTGACCCGCCTAACCCGCGACACGTGATAGGTTGAGTTGGATTGATAATTTTTAGGTCCGCCACATTCGTGAGTTAGCTCGCCCCTCCCCCTGTCAACCTACCTTGACTGCTCTAAATACGAACATGAGAGACAAATTCGTTAAAGATTTTTTTTGCAAAATATGAATTATTAAATGGTGATAGGTTTAATATGACTCAAAATCGTCTATTTTACTTCACGTCACATCTCATGTCTTATTGAATCTCAATAGTACATGTTCGTTTTTATTTTACTCTTTTTTTTTAAAAGGGACATGTATGGTTGAAATTCAATAAAATAAAAAATGTGATAGGGAGAGGGATATATAATTTGAAACCGGCTTAATATATACAACTTTATATATTTAAAATTATTCATATTTTGTAATTAGATCGGACTAGGTCTTAACAAATCGAATGATCCTTGATCCAAATAAAATTTAATAATCTATCGGATTAATGGATTCAGATCATAGTCGAGATTAATAATCCTAATACATATTCTAAATTTAACATGAGATACAGATTGGTCCGAATCACTATTCAATGCATTGACGGAAACATATTCAAAGGATCAATTATTTTGATTCATTGGCTCCTAGAGTGTATTTATAGTATATAAATATCTTTAATGTAATAGAATAATTTTAATATTAAATGTATGAGCGATCTCCAGTAAGACGATCTTACCGATCCTTATCTGTAAAACGAATCTATCTAGGTTAAATGGGGTAAAATTCAGAAATCTCAATGCAACCCCTTAGTTTTTGAAAATTACAGCACCACCCCTCATGTTTATATATACAGTGTCACTTTTTACTATTAACAATGTCAATTTTTAGTATTAAAAATTATAATTTTACATTTTTAATGAAAATTATAATTTTTTCCCTAAAAAAGTGTAACTTCTTGGGCTTAAATGTGTCACTTTTAGTCTTAAATGTGTTACTTTCACTTTGAAAAGTGCCTCATTTTTTTATAAATTAAAACAATTACGTTTGACATTAAAGTGTTACTTTATAACATTAAAAATATCACTTTTTAACATTAAATGTGTTGCTTTTGACCCTACAAGTGTCATGTTGCTTTATAAATAAAAATCGTCGTTATTGACCTTAAAAGTGTCACATTTTAGTATTAAATGTGTCACTTTTAGTAGTCAACGTTAGTTTTAAAGTGACACTTTTTGGTATTAAATATATCACTTTTTAGTATTAAGAGTGTCACTTTTTAGTATTAATTATTAAGAGTGTTACTTTGTATTTTAATGAAAATTATAATAAATTTTCCTTTATAGTGTTACTTTTAACCTTAAAATGTGTCACTTTTGTCTTTTCAATGTGTCACGTTTGGTTTTAAATGTGTCATTTAACATTTCGTTAAAGTCCGTTAGGGTTCGTCAAGTATCTCAAAGCTATTGATGCTAACGGAACTGACAAATGATTAAACTATAAGGTGTGGAAAACATAAAAATTTCGGCGACAAACATTGAAAGTGCAGGGACACTGGAGCAAAATGAGAAACTTGACATTGATGTGCAAAATAGGTTAATTTCATGACTTGTGGAAGTTGAACCCATGACTTCCTACCAAACCTTAAGTGCAACCTTCAAACCATCTTGGTTAACTTTTTTTATAATTTTTAGTAACATGTTATTTATTTATTATGACCCGTGAATTCTTAAATGAGGCTTCGTCTTACAGATTTAGGATCCGTAAGATCATCCAATACGAGTTTTTTCCTAAATGTAGATAGTTGTTAGAGGCCGAGGAGGCCACAAATTTTGGAATGCACACTATCTTTGTAATTTATTACTAATAAATTTGTATAAGTAAAAACTTGGATAAGACGGTTTTACGGATATAATTTGTAAGTCGGATATCTTTCTTACCCGATCCCCGTGTGTTGGTGAGTTGTGAGAGAGTAGGGCACCGTCTTACGAATTAAGATCCCTAAAACGGTTTTACAGGAGACCTACTTATTTGAATAAGAGTAAGTTTCATGTAAAGCGGTCTTACGGATCTTAATTCATAAGATGGAGTCTCACTCTCTCACAGCTCAACCCACAAATATACGATGGGTCACGTAAGGAAAATCTGTCTTACAAAAATATATATGTTAGATTGTCTTACCTAAGTTTTTATCTATATAAATGATATATTGGATCTCTTAATCAAATAATCAATATATCTGACATCATTTTATTTGCAACTATGGATAATTGAGATACATATGATTTAGGGTAATAGGCCCATTAAGTGATTGGTACCCAACACTAGAGATGTTAATAGGGTTGAAAACCGTAGGTCCGAACCATTAGGGTTGAAATTTTAGATGAACCGTTTAGGGTCCGAAACCGTTAGGGTTAGACCGAAAACGTTAGGGTTGAACCGAAAGCCGATTTTCATACGTTTAGTATGGTTAGTAATATATGGAACGGGTATAATACCGAAAACCGCTAGGGTTGGACCGATTAACAACTTTAATATAGCTAGTATAATATACGGGACGCGTATAATACGCTAAAATAAGCGTACAAGCCTCGAAATTGGGAAAAAACGTACAAATTTAATCATTGGCTGGAAACCGTATGCTTGAACCGAAACCGCCAGGGACAGGCCGAAACCGTTAGGTTTTTGACCAGACAACAGCGATAACCGACTAAACCGAACCTATGCTGGACGGGAACCGTTAGGGCTGGACCGATTAACATCTCTACCCAACACCAATTGGACGGCTCCGGAACGAGGTCCTAACTTTCTTAATACCACTTTTTTGTTTGACATTAAATAATTTGATTTGATTTTTGGGGGCTTTGGTAATTCCCTTGGATTATATTTCTAAGGATATTTTTTTAGAGTACATTTAGATATATCAATATCTAAATGTACCTGAGACCTCACACTTTATGAAGCCTCATATCTACTACTGGGCCACTCCATTAGGGGCATTCCGCATTAGGATATCTAAACGTACTTTAAAAAAAAACGTTTAGATATCCCAATTCAATAGCTTAGAATTATAATTGGGGCTTCCAAAACCAATTATGTCGTTTGGTAATACAGTTAAATTTTGAAATTAGAATTGAGTTGTAATTCCAATTGTCTCAATTCCAAACTGACTTATGCCAAAACACATAAAACACATAAAAAATATATTTATGCCAGTTTCGCGTCTAAACTGACTTTCTAAAAATGGATCTTCATAAAATAATTTAATCCTCAACATTTAATTAACAATAAATGTCTTATATGAATAAATACATAAATTAATAATTTATTATTCGTCTAAGCTCTTTGCATTATGTCTAGATTCCCAATACTTTTCGCCTTCTATCCCTTCAGATTTCCGCCTCTGTATATATAGTTATTAGTGAACCTTTAAAGTAGTCTCTAAAATTTTGAAATATATATCTAATTTAATCCTTTAGACATTTTCATAGTACTTCTTTTACCGAAAATACTATAGCATTTATACCAACACAACAATTATGGCGTTGATCATTGTTAAGGCCAATGTATGTATAAAACTTATATTATATATTATGATTTTCCCTTTTATAAGGAAAATTCTTAGAATCTATAATGTTTTTGTTTAAGTACTATATTATTTTCTAGTTAAGTAGTTTTTTGTTATTTATTCTTCAGATTTTGTATTTTCTATTTATTTTGCTTATGTATAGTTTAGTTGAAAAAGATATATGTTATGCGTTTAACGCACGGATTTAAAAACTAGTTATATACTAAATCCAAATAATTTAAATTCTAAAGTTTGGTTCATTACTATCACAATAACAACTCACATTTCTTTTACCACCATCACCACCTACGACCATCGCCGCTGGCCGCCATCTTCGCCACCATCTACCATCTCTCTATGCTATTTATTATTAAAGATATAAAAAAGCTAAGAATTTTGTTACTAGCAAGGTTTGAACCTTGGCCATTCATAATATCTAATAATCACTACCATTAGTCTAAACTAGATATTTAATATAATAATAAAATTTTATTATAATTATGTAGAATTACAATTGAATTCCACATGTTATCCAGACCATAAAATTGTTATGATTTTAGAAGCAAATTCCACATTATTTAAATTTCATAAAATTTGAATATTTTTTAAATTTAAAATCAATACATCAAAATGGACCCTTGGTGAAAATCTTCTCTAAATATGTTGGTGTTTAATTTCCATTAACTCTAAGGCCACCTTTCTAAGTGGTCTTACTGTCTTACAACATTTTAAGGTTATACTTTTTGTTCTAATAAAAAGTTCACCTTTTAAAAAATTGAATAATCAAAACACTCACAACGTTTCATCCAAAGAGTTCATATTTGATAAGTCTAATAATTAGTATGAAAATTGTTCATAATTACAAAATGATGGATTATATCAATATGTTAATATTCAATGTAAATTGTAAAATTGAATGTTTTAGAGATTGTAGACATATTTTTTGAAAATTGACTTTTAAATTGAAACATTCCAAAATAGTACTCCCCCCGTCCCTAAATTATCATCCTCCTTTCTTTTTTCGTCCGTCCCAAAATAATTGTCCACTTTGAAACTTTCCTTTTTAGAACATCATTTTTACCACTTTACCCTTACTTTTTCACACTACTTTAATTATGGACCACATACACATGGGCTTTAAAGGAAACTATACATTAAACCAATATAAATAATCAAGTAAATTGTTTTTTCTTAAACTGTGCGCCGGATCAAACAAGACAATTAATTAGGGACGGAGGGAGTATGTTAGATTATATACCTAAAACTGAGGTAGTGTGTGTTTTAAAAGACTCTTTTCTATAACATTTTATACAAATTATAAAAGATCATTTGTTAAATTCTATTTTTCTTATCCTAACTCTATTAATTATAAAAATATTACTCTATCTGTTTCGGACAAAGAGTCCCCGTTTGAAAGTCAAACTTTTTAAGAAAATGACATTTTTAGTAGTTCGTTAGTAATAAAATAATATTTTTATATTTTAATTTTTGAAAGTGGACTCTTTAAGTAAAACATACTAAAATGAAATAGTAAATTCTTTCCCCCGAATGCAGGGAGTATAAACTAGTACAATTAAGGCTCCGTTTGTTTCACGGAAAATGATTTCCAGAAAATGATTTCTGAAAAATGAAAAGATTTTATTTTCAAGTGTTTGGTAAATCTTTTTAAAATATGCTGGAAAACATTTTTCGATGTTTGACAAATACACATAAAATGTTACGAAAAACAATATATGAATAAATATAAAAAGTATATTATAATATTAATACACTTACTGAATATAAAATAGTGTTGAAGTTTAAATAATTTTCTTTTAATAACCATCAATTTATCATTAATGGTGTCAAATCAATAAGTTTCATATTTTTTGAAGCTCACAAATAATTTTTTATTTATAATTGATATGAAAAATTACTTTAAAAATTAAAATAAATAATGTTTGGGATGTCCTTAAATAATAATATAATATAGCAGACATTAATTTTAGGGCGTAGTGAATATTTCTTAAAATTTTAATTTATAAATAATGTGCACAAACTTCATTTATATTTCTAAACAATTTATTTGTTGGGTGAAATATTGTGCGTGTATGTAAATATGTGTACTTTTGGAAGGGCGCGGAGGGTTACTCGAACATTCGGAAAATGACTTACGGAAAATAAATCTGTAAATCATTTTCCGGAAACGAAAGCTCCATTTTCCGTTGATTCGGAAAAGCTTTTACGTTGACTCGAAAAAGCTTTTACGTTGATTACATTTTCCTAAGGTTACCAAACACCGAAAAATGAGAAAAACATTTTCCGGAAGTCATTTTCCGTGAAACAAACGGAGTCTAACTCTCCACTTTTAGAAAGTGTTAAGCACAAGACAAATAAAAATATTTCTTAAAACATTTTTTTGGGACCTAATTGAGAAGTATTTTTAAAGTTGTGTATTTACAAAATTTGTTTAAAATGTTGAACATATACTTAAGATGTTTATAATCCCTCCATCCCAATAAAATGTTTTGTTTGTAAATTTTATTTTTAGAACAAAACTTTTATCATTTTACCAAAAAAAAAATTCTTCCTACTTTAATTATGAGTCACATGCACATGATCTTTAGAGAAACTATACATTTAACTAATATTAATAATTAAGTCAATTTCTTTTCCTTTATCTATGTGTGACAATAATTATACAACGGTCCTACGGATAGAATATCACATATGAAGAGTAAGGTTGAAAAGGTATGAAAAATTAAAAACGTAATTTCTAAAAATTAACTTTTAAAATGAAACTTTTCAGAAGAGATTAGTAGACTATTTAATTTGAATAAGCAAAGTAATTTGGGGACATTATTAAGCTGGTTTTTCCATTTTAATTTTCTAATATACTTTAATGGACTATAATGGGAAGTCTTACCATATAATTGTAGATATGTCGGATGCTATTCTTTTCTTCAGCTTTTTCTTTTAAAAAAAATCTTAGGAGATATTGATTATGTAAGTATAAAAACTAGTACTCATCCAAAATAATCGTTTGTTTGATTGGGTGGGTGGACATACAAATTAAGAAAAATTAATTTATTTTGTACAAATATTTAGACAACAGACACTAAATATAGTTTTTTTTTTTTTGCCTAAAAGCATCTTGTAAAAAATGGAAACTCTTATTTATACCGCATAATTAATACATTTTTCATATATTGAGTGGTTGACCATACATTAGAAACACTAATATGACTATATAATGTTATCAAGTTTATTCGAAAACATTTATTATACAGAGTTTTTGAATAGTATAAAGTGTTCGGGGATATCAGGTTATGAATTGACATTTAAAATTAGTGTTCTAGTAATGCTATTTAGAAACATTGACCATGCCGCATGGGTGTGCAATGGAACAAGACTAATCATCATAAATCTTGTGGATCACATTGCTGAAACAAATTTTTTGAAAGGAAATAATGTTGGAGAAAATATGTTTATCTCAAGATTGTCATTAACTCTATCCGATGTAAGACTATCTTTCAAGTTTCAGATAAGACAATTTTTATTGCTGGTACCATATACAATGACAATTAACAAATGTCAAAGTTAATAATTGCACGTTGTGGGGTTCCCAGGGTGCGACCCGCGCCCCGCGCGCCCTTGGATAGGGGTGCGTGTACGTGCGGATGCGGGACACCACTGCTCTCGTTCCACCATCTCTTGTTTAGGGGAAGACGAAATCAAAAGTTCGAGAGGAGTGTTGTCTATGTTAGCGCGTTGGAATGCGTCTCGGTTGCCTTTAGTGAATTTTATTATAAAAATAGCCTTATGACCCATTTCAGATCACTATGGCCTATGGGAGCTTTGAGTTTCCCGCATCAAGTTATCCCTTGTTTATGGGATATCAGGATATGAGAATACATCATCCTTCCATTCTCATTCTCCCTTTTTAAGGGGAGAACGAAAAAGTGCAAAGAAGGAGTGTTGCGAGGCCCCACTGGATCCAAAAAGTTTAGAGTCGCCATCTTTATTTTAAGGTAAAAATAAAGAAAAACCAGAAAAGAAAACTAGAGATTAAAAAAATGGGTTCGGAGGCTAAGTTACGAGTTGGGAAAGTGCTAGGCACCCAACTCGCCCTTTCGGTCTCAAAATTAGTTTTTGGCTAAAGTATGCTTATTGTTATATTTATTTAGCAAATAAATAAAGCATTAAATAACAGAAAAATAAAACAAATACATCTGTGGCTACATTATTTATGGAATTGTAGCAATTTCCTTACAATAATTACAAATGCATTTAAAAATATTTGGCCATTATAACAGCTCGTTTACATATTATTTCCTAATCTAATCCGGGCAGCACAACGATTTATAAGGACTACATTGGGCCGGATTTAAATAACAACTTTACAAAATAATAAATAGACAAATAAATAAATAAACAAATAAAAACGCCCTTAAAGGCTATTACCTTTTAGAGCGGGGTGTGCTCGCTATATCCTTCTCGCGAGAGAGAGACTTTTATTGCTTGTTGCTGATGTGATTTGGGCAGAGTGACGGCTTATATATGGTTGTTTTGGCTTATTTGGTCGGGCGGAGTGACGACTTAGTTTTTGGGGTTTTAGCCTTTTTGGTTGGGCAGAATAACAGCTTAATTTTTTGGTTTTTCAGCTCATTACTCGGGCAGAGTAACGGCTTACTTTGAGATTTTTTGGCCGGGGAAGTGAGGGGGATACCTAACAACTAGGCTATGGATCACTTATAACCTGTGGATATTTATTTTGGCGGAGTTTGGACGGGGTTTGGAGACTTTAGTGGGCTTCACTCACCTATCTCACACCTCTCGTAACTATTCGTTTCGAAGAAACGCAAAGAATTCTTCAGCGCTTCGTTGCGATATTTCTGAACACTAAAATGAGGAGCCGGGACCTCTTATTTATAGGTGAGAGTGAGGATTCATCCGGAATTTTCCAATTTCCTTCAGCCGCTTCATTCAGTTGTACACTGAGCTTCCGCGAGTGCACAATGCGTTAAGTCGACAAGCTACAGTATCATTCCTGGCGCGGCTTAAAGCCCCCTCTGGCGCGGCACCCATAGCCCTTGGTGCGGCACCCATGCCACTATTCAATTTTGATTTTTGACACTTTCCTTCCCTGCAGTTCACTATTCATGCATCATACTTTTTCCTTTTGCATTTTCAACCCTGTAACTTGACATTTGTTAATTTTAAACAGTTCTTGATATCGCATGCCAGAGTTACATATCAGGGGTACGAAATTGGGGTGTCTACACACGTATGTCTCTTTTTGAAAAAAACTAGTATTTAGCCATGGACAGTTATATGTCGTAGTTTTTAGAGTAACAAATTATTTTGGTTTAAAAATATTGATAAGCGGTAAAGATGAAAAATCAACTAATAAGACAACAAATATTGTGTATAAGGAATTTTTTTTAGAATTTATAATGATTAGTGGTATACTTATGTGTAATTGTTAATAAACATACCTTCCTTATTTTATTTATGTACGATTTAGTTTACGTGCGTTTAACACACGAGTTAAAAAAACTAGTTTGCAAATAATGAGTCTGTCATGTCTTGGAAACGGAAATGTGACTCTAGAATTATCACGAGTTATTTGATAAATTATCCATATAAATAAAATAAATAATAAAAAAATATGTTAATAATTCAAATCCGAAGTTATGACCGAATAATATTTTTTTACATATGGATTAGAAAATTAATGAATTTTTATGTGACTAATACATGATAACATTTGAAAATCATAATGATGAAATTAGACATCTAATTACATGCAATGTGTATGTTGGTTCACTTAAATCAATAAATCTTTTTGAGCATTGTTTTGGAATTTGCTAATAATGAGTAGTTGGCCATGTCTTGAAAACACACATGTGACTATACAATTATCACGAGTTGCTTGATAAATAATTCAAATAAATAAATTAGATAATAACAAAAATATGATAATACTTCAAATCCGAAGTTATAATTTAAAAATCTATCAATCGATTACTTTTTTTGCACATGTGGATCAGAAAATTAATAATTTTTATGTGCCTAATACATGATAAGAAAAATCCATAATTGAAATTATAATGATGAAATTAAACATCTAATTACATGCGAAGTGTATGTTGGTTCACTATCAATTAAAAATCTATCTTTTTTTCTTGTATTAAAAAATAGTTATACTATCTTTTTTTATTTGTTTCAAAAAAATTGTCCCATTTCTAAACTTTTATATTTTAGAAATTTTTTTTACCAGTTTACCCTTACTTTTTCTACTCACTATAATTTTGGCCACATTCACAATGGTTGTAATAAAAAATAATAAGAATGAATTTATTTTTTTTGTAGTTTTTCCAATGTTTTTTTTCTTTATTCTTATAATCTATTATTTTTCTTCATTTTAATTTAATTGAAAATGATATATATATATATATATATATGCCTTAAAGGCACGTGTGTAAAACTAGTAATAATATTAAGAGTATAATGTCGTCCTAATTAATGAATTTCCCATTCCTCACATTGACTCAACTTATCAAACAATACAAATCTAAGTGGTGACCTTGTTTCGAATTTCGATTGATTTAGGCGGCGAGGTAAATTGTATTTAATGTTGGTGTTAAATGCATGAGAAAATTGTCTGTGGGTTAACTTTGACAAATGTCCAACTGTTTTAGTCTACTTTTAATACATCCCGAAGCATCGATTGATATCGCATTTGTACATCACAATGTATCAAAAAAATATTTTTACGGTTTTAAAAAAATAGAAATAATTGCGGATCGGTCCTATTTGGTGATATTGTAACCGCTCAGTTACTTTAAAAAAAAAAACCTCAAAAGTTAATTTTCGATAATTTCTTCCCAAAATACCCAAACATACACCGTTCTCTCTCTCTAATAAAATTTTCTCTCATCTTCATCCTCTCACTACTTGTTTATCTTCTTTAACACACTATATTTCTCTTCTTCCTTCAGTTCCGTATCCATCTTTCTTTTCTCCATTGTTGACCTCTTTTTACCTTATCTGACTGTTTTCTCCATAACTTTTGATCATGAATGAACCACTCACCTCATATCAAATCGAAGCTCTGTTTTGGACTTCAAAAGTTTTTTATGCTCAATTTTTACACACAGATTTAGGGGCAATGTTCAATTTATTCATTCCGACGTCAAATTTGTTCATTTCGATACCCACCTTTGTTGATATTTGGTGACAGTGTTTAATTATTCATTCTGACGCCAATTTTGTCCATTTCGATGGTGAAAAATCACTTGCAGACAAATCTATTATCAATGCGCACAACCCTACTATGCTTAGTTTGGAGTCAAACAAAATGTCGAATGTGTGCACAAAATTCGAACATAAGAGTACACTACAACAATGACTCTGATGTGAGCGTCGTTGCCTATTAAGCAGGCGTTGTTGCCTATGAAGTGGGCGTCGTAGCTTATGATGTGAGTGTCGTTACCTCCGATGTTGGCCTCGTTGCTTACCATATTTGGATGTGCCTAAAATGCTTCAAGAAGATGTAGATGTACCTGTGATTTGGGCAATGCTTTGAGCGATGCCCAATGTTTTGATACTATGATACCCAATGTTTTGATACTATGATGCTTAGTTTGTAGACCTGCCTCCGATGTAGGCGTCGTTGCCTATGATGAGTCATTCTAATTTCAATAAACCCAGGTTGCGTTGTCCAAAATGAATGATTCTCAATGTCTTGAGCGATGCCCAAATTTGGACAGTGACTTTTGCATTGTGATGGCCAAAATTTTGAACGACGCCCAAAATTTTAAACGATGCCCAAATTTTTTCCTTGTGATGCTCTAATTTGGGTAGTGGCTTTGTCTACGTGCATTTCCTTCATAAAGGGTATCTTTATAATTTCTCTCCCAAAAATATACTATAGCGATTTTAAAAAAATTATCATAAATTTTTGGGACCGGCCGGTAATTACGAAATTAAATGGTTGAAAATTCACCTAAGTATTCTCCCTAATTAACACGAATGACCTACCTCTCTTTAATTTTGATCCGGTGCTTGTCAACCGGCGTGATCCAATAATTCTTTAAGGACAACTGGGCTTGGAAGGTGGGCGGGACCTGAGGTACTTTAGAAAAGTACTAGTCTTTGTGTTCGTGCCTATGACACGGCGCAAGTAGGGGAGGATGTTAAAGGGTGTCAATATTTAAATAAATCAATATATGTTTTAATCATGTTTCAAAAAAGTCTAAAATAACAAATTGAAAATAAAGACCTCTCGATAATCAATTAAAACATTATGATCATTCAACAGTGGAGAAAAAAATTAAAACTTTTATTTGTAATTTTATTTAAGAAAACATAGGCGATACCTTGTTAGATTTTATTAATAGAAATAAAATTACAAATTTGAGGAGGACAACCAGCTTTGTCCTTAAACAATTAATAATTTTTCGTTAAAATATAAACTTTTTTAACACATACACCAAGAGTATTAATTTTTTAACTTTTTTTTTAATCGCGTAACATGTTTTATATTATAGATTTGTGGAAGATAAACACTAAACAATTAATATCTCTTTTTTATGTTGGTATAAAAAAGTGACTATGTGTTTAATGAAAAGTGTATTTTATATTTTATACATATTATTATTATTAACAACGTAAAAAATCGGAAGAATTTCAAATTAGTAATTATACATATTATTACTTATTCTATTTTTTTAAAAAATAAAATAAAAACAATTTATCTTTTAGAGTGGTCTTACTAACATAAAAAATTGGAAGAATTCTCAATTAATAGTTATACATATTCTTAGTTAAACCAAAAAATTTCCAAAAAAGCTAATACTCATTTTAAAACTCAAACCACCTAAAGAAAAACTCAATAAATTGTGTTTTAGATATTTTTAAAAATCAGAAGAATGTTTTATACACTCAATTTAAATTATTATTATCACTTCTATTAATTTAAATCGACTATTTTTCAATTTAAAATTTTGGTATTTTTCTTAACTTTGTAAATAAGACAACATAAAAAATAATTATTTTTTTCTTAAATAGGAATATAGGACAACAATTAAGAGTCACGCGCATCCAATTTAGTCGTCCAAAATTATTACAATAACTCAACGGTTATGATCTCATCAATTTGTTCCCACGTGGCCACCTTCGAGGCATCAAAATTGTTGTCATTTCAAGTCCATAATAACATACACTGTGTGTAGATTTTTAACTGTGTCGCACTGCAGGGTATTTTAGAATTTTGTACCTTATTGTAATTTTAAACAGGTTGGGGATTAGTGAGACAGTACACTATACTCCCCTTTCCTACCAGATAAAACCTTTGCTTTTTTCAGAAATAGGATCGGTGCAAGATTGGAGAGGATTTCCTCCCTAATTTTACAATTGAGTTGATATGTCAAATCAGGGTCATAAAATTCATGTTACATCACCTATTTAATGTAGGGTAAAACTTTTCCCCTAAAATAATCAATTTATAAATATATATAACTGCAAGTAAAATGGATTGGTAAAATCCATGATTCCATATTTCCACCACTCCCCAGCAAGTCACCACCATTTTCATCTCATCTTAAACACCATTTCCCTTAAATACCCTTCACTCTTCCCAGGGTCAAAACATAACAATGGCCCAAACTGCAAACCCCATTACAGTTTTCGTAAAAGCTGTTGTGGGTTTCGATAAGGTGAGCAATTTATATCTTCTTTTTGGCCCATGAAAGCCGGATTCGTCAATGACTCCATTTTTGAAGTAAACAGAAAGGACGTTGTTGAAGGGATTTCATTATTAAACAAATAAAAGAAAAGAAAAATTAAAAAGAAAAGTGGGAAAAGAATCAAAGATACAGAGCATCCCTCTTCATCTCCTATCTATCTCTCTTTACGGATCTCAACAAATCGCCATCTCCTCTCTCTCTCTCTCTCTCATCTCTCCCACCCATCCCCACATCCCTTTGTCACACAAAACCCACCGCCAAATCTCATTCTCCCCACCGCCTCCTCGCTAACGCAATCGCCAAGCCGGGTTCGCTCCTCCCGTCTTTCCGTCCTTCGTCTTCTCCGTTCTCCCCACCATCTCCAGTGTTGCGTCTCACTTCAAGTGCTCTGCCCAGCACCGTCTTCCTCTATTCAAATCGAGCAGACCCCGCATCTTCTCCCCCCTTCTTCTGGGCTGGGAAATCTCCCCTTCTTGTTCAATTCTTGACGTCCACCTCCCTTCATCCACAGTCCAGCCCCTCCGGCCACCTCCAATCCATCTCACCTGTCCCTCCATCTCGGACGAATCAACGGTTCACGGCCCGGCCACGCGAGAAGAAAGGGTAGCGGATGAAAGGCTGGATAGTGAAAGAGGCGTGGGTTTGGAGGGAAAGTTAGGCCCCAAAGCGAGGGGCCGAGGAGGACGAAAGTGGGAGGGGGCGGGGTTGAGAACCGAACTCGTTGAAAGGAGTAGCAGATGAGTGACCTTGAGCCGTTGTTGAGAGAGAAAAGGCCGGAGAGTGAGAGACTTGTGACGGGTTGAGGAGACGAAAGTGTGGGGGGGGGGAAGTTGGGGAACCGCTCTCACACGCTTGGAGTTGAAATTTAATATAGGCCGTCGGATCTCCGTAATTAAATAAATCTCAGCCCCTCATTAGCATTTATCAATTGCACATGTGCAATCCAAGTAAATAAAAACGACAAAAAACGGTTTTCGATAAAATGTAATCATGATCGTTGAATGTGTTTCGATTTTAAAAACAGTTTTTTCTTTTAAAATCGAAAGAATTTTCGAATTAGTATTCATACATATTATTACTTATTCCATTTATTAAGACTTTGAAAGTTTATTAAAAAGTGAATAAGTTAAAAATGTGAATAAGTTTATTAAAAAGTGAATAAGTTAAAAAAGTTTGTTTTGACCGTGCATCTCATTTTAGTTGTCTAGGATGATTCAATTTCTTGCATGAGTGGGCTAGGCTAGCATGACTTAATGATTGTTTGGAGGACACCCGTTATTTTCACGTCGCACGGTTCTTGTGGGGTTAGTGGATGAGAGAGAAAGAGATAGTGGAGAGATAATGATCGTCGTAAAAACGGTTTCGATAAAATGTAATCGATCGTTGAATGTGTTTCGTAAAAACAAATCCGACCGGTAAATAGCTTTTCAAAAGATTTAATCTCGATCGGTAAATAGCTTTTTCGATTTTTCTTTTAAAATCGAAAGAATTTTCAATTAGTATTCATACATATTATTACTTATTCCATTTATTAAGACTTTGAAAGTTTATTAAAAAGTGAATAAGTTAAAAATGTGAATAAGTTTATTAAAAAGTGAATAAGTTAAAAAAGTTTGTTTTGACCGTGCATCTCATTTTAGTTGTCTAGGATGATTCAATTTCATGCATGAGTGGGCCAGGCTAGCATGACTTAATGATTGTTCGGAGGACACCCGTTATTTTCACGTCGCACGGTTCTTGTGGGGTTAGTGGATGAGAGAGAAAGAGATAGTGGGAGAGATAAGGATCGTGTAAAAAACGATTTTCGATAAAATGTAATCCTGATCGTTGAATGTGTTTCGTAAAAACAAATCCTGACCGGTAAATAGCTTTTTCAAAAGATTTAATCCTGATCGGTAAATAGCTTTTTCGATTTTTCTTATAAAATCGAAAGAATTTTCGAATTAGTATTCATACATATTATTACTTATTCCATTTATTAAGACTTTGAAAGTTTATTAAAAAGTGAATAAGTTAAAAATGTGAATAAGTTTATTAAAAAGTGAATAAGTTAAAAAAGTCTGTTTTGACGGTGCATCTCATTTTAGTTGTCTAGGATGATTCAATTTCATGCATGAGTGGGCCAGGCTAGCATGACTTAATGATTGTTCGGAGGACACCCGTTATTTTCACGTCGCACGGTTCTTGTGGGGTTAGTGGATGAGAGAGAAAGAGATAGTGGGAGAGATAAGGATCGTGTAAAAAACGGTTTTCGATAAAATGTAATCCTGATCGTTGAATGTGTTTCGTAAAAACAAATCATGACCGGTAAATAGTTTTTTCAAAAGATTTAATCCTGATCGGTAAATAGCTTTTTCGATTTTTCTTTTAAAATCGAAAGAATTTTCGAATTAGTATTCATACATATTATTACTTATTCCATTTATTAAGACTTTGAAAGTTTATTAAAAAGTGAATAAGTTAAAAATGTGAATAAGTTTATTAAAAAGTGAATAAGTTAAAAAAGTATGTTTTGACCGTGCATCTCATTTTAGTTGTCTAGGATGATTCAATTTCATGCATGAGTGGGCCAGGCTAGCATGACTTAATGATTGTTCGGAGGACACCCGTTATTTTCACGTCGCACGGTTCTTGTGGGGTTAGTGGATGAGAGAGAAAGAGATAGTGGGAGAGATAAGGATCGTGTAAAAAACGGTTTTCGATAAAATGTAATCCTGATCGTTGAATGTGTTTCGTAAAACAAATCATGACCGGTAAATAGTTTTTTCAAAAGATTTAATCGATCGGTAAATAGCTTTTTCGATTTTTCTTTTAAAATCGAAAGAATTTTCGAATTAGTATTCATACATATTATTACTTATTCCATTTATTAAGACTTTGAAAGTTTATTAAAAAGTGAATAAGTTAAAAATGTGAATAAGTTTATTAAAAAGTGAATAAGTTAAAAAAGTTTGTTTTGACCGTGCATCTCATTTTAGTTGTCTAGGATGATTCAATTTCATGCATGAGTGGGCCAGGCTAGCATGACTTAATGATTGTTCGGAGGACACCCGTTATTTTCACGTCGCACGGTTCTTGTGGGGTTAGTGGATGAGAGAGAAAGAGATAGTGGGAGAGATAAGGATCGTGTAAAAAACGGTTTTCGATAAAATGTAATCCTGATCGTTGAATGTGTTTCGTAAAAACAAATCCTGACCGGTAAATAGCTTTTTCAAAAGATTTAATCCTGATTGGTAAATAGCTTTGTGAAAACAGATCCTAGCCGGTAATTAGCTTTTAATAACCGACCGATCTGTTTTATATAATAGATAAGAATATATGGGCCAGCTTGCTTTTTGGTTTGACATCATTTCTGCAAAATGTGTATCCAAACACCTGACAAACAGACAAAGTATGTTCGGCCCCAAAAGAACAAAACTGCTGGATGTTTGCATAAGTTGTTCATCGAGATGCAGCCCAAATTTCTACAAACAAGTATCGTTGAGAGCAAGGTTCGAACCTGCACGGGCGAAGCCCAAAAGATTCCAAATCGGTCTCCTTAACCACCGACCTTTTTGTTAAGGAATTCAGTAGACTCTATAAGAACAAAATAGGGGGAATTTCAAGTGGGTACAATTTTGAAAACATGTTTTCATCTAGAACCATTAATTTTTTTGCACATTTCATTAAACTACAAATTGCTTGCCAAATGACAAAAATGCCATTAATGAAAATTCTGATGCCAAGTCTTGACATCAGGATGATTAATTTCAGGCATCAGGATAATTAAATCCAGGCATCAGGACTCTGATGCCAAAAATATTGCTGATGCCAAAAATGCTGATGCCAAAAATGCTGATGCCAAATCTTGGCATCAGGTGCAATGCTGATGCCTACAATTGATGCTGATGCCAAAAATAGTGCTGATGCCAAAAATGCTGATGCCAAATCTTGGCATCAGGTGCAATGCTGATGCCTACAATTGATACTGATGCCAAAAATAGTGCTGATGCCAAAAATGCTGATGCCAAATCTTGGCATCAGATGAAATGCTGATGCCTATCAAACATAATTTTGGCATCAGGTGAAATGCTGATGCCAACAATTGGCATCAGGTGATTAGGGAAATTTGAGTCCTAAAGATCTTTTTGTATTAGGGAAATGAATTGAGAACCTGTCTGTGTTGCCAAAACAAATAAAAAGAATTAAACAAGTAGTTGTAATGGCTAGCAATTCACTATATATATAATAACAATCATTATTCCGACTTTTCTCTCCACGCATTGCCCGCCCATGGAGTTCGATTGCTTTTCTAATTTGTTAGTCCATTGATCGACTTAATTGCTCTCCATAGACTTGCACGTCCATACACCACCGTAATCCCAACCCTCAGATACCGCTGCCGAATGACCAAATTCCATTCTTGAACTCTTTCTTGAACTTTGGCCAAATGCTTCTTTTCCTTTAAGGTGAGACATATAATCATTTTCACTCATGCACACATCACGCATGGACACCAGCCTTTTAAGATGCTTCGACCCCGAGTTGGTATTATTATTTCGCTCGCGTCTCGGCTCACTATTGACTTTAACCGTAACATTCTCGTTTCTTTTTATTTTGATTTTACCCCGGTTTAATCGATCCCCGGATACAAATTTCTTTGAATCTTGATCGCTTCACCGCTTGCTTGCTGGGAAGATGATGATGCCTTGTTTCGGTCGCTCGCTTAATTGCCTTTGACTTTAGCTCCTCACACTTGGCTATATGTTTCCCGCCAACGAGATGAGAATTTAAGTTTGCCTCACAAGAGGTTCTCACCCGACATACAAAGACAAGTCCACTCTTTCTGCACTTCCTCGAAAGGACTTTCTCCGAAACCACTTTCTCCGCAGTAGCGGGAATGGTGGTACTCTCACTTCTTTAAACTCAACTGCGATCGTACTCTCTCGGCTTGAGCAGAATGGTTTCCACCTGGCTTAACCTCGAAAAAAACAAAAACAAGATAGGCTACCTTTGTGGATTGAATTTCGATCCGGTTATAGGTGGCGGAGATATTTTCGGTACTGCCAATTGATTATCCATCTATGAGGTTCCCGGATGTGCTGCGCCCGCCTGCTCTTTGGGTGCGCGTGACGCGGGACACCACCGCTCCTCGCTCCACCCCTCCCTTGTTTAGGGGAAGACGAAACCAAAGTGCGAGAGGAGTGTTGTCGCTCATATTAGCACGTTGGAACGTGCCTCGGTTGCCTTGAGTGGATTTTGTATCCAAAATGGGAACTAAGGTTTCTCATGTCGTTATCCCTTATTTCGTGGATAACGTGATATGGGAATGCATTACCTTTCCATTCTCATTCTCCCTTTTTCGCCGCCGTGGATAATAGAAGTGCAAGAAAAGATATTGCAACGCCCCACTTATGGATTTATTAAAATGGCCTTATGGCCCAATCAGATCACTATGGGAGCTAGAGGCCCCACTGGATCTGAAAGTTTTAGAGTCGCCACCTTTATTTTAAGGCAAAAATAAAGGAAAACCAGAAGAGAAAACCAGAGATTTTAGAAAACGGGTTCGGGGGCTAAGTTATTTAGTCGAAGGCGTTAGGCACCCAACTCGCCCTTTCGGTCTCAAAGCGTTTTTGGTCGAAATATGCTCATTGTTATATTAATCTAGCAAATAAATAAGGTCTTATTTTGACAAGGGAAAATTAAACAGATACATTCGTGGCTACATTATTTACTTTGACTAGCCTCCTTCCAATAATTACAAACATATTTAAGAATATTTGGCCATTATAACTCTTTTACATAATTTTCCTAATCTAATCCGGGCACAACGACTTATATTGGCTACATTGTGCCGGATTTAAAATACAACTTTTTGAAAATAAATAAAAAGAAAAAAAATATAAATGAAATAAAAATACGCCCTTAAAGGTATTACCTTTTAGCGGTGGTGTGCTTCTCAAGCCTGCCCTCTCGCGGAGAGGAGTCTTTTTTGTTTTGAATTGACTGACCTGACCTGAATTGAACCTGATTTGAACTGATTTGAGATCGGGCTAGTCAACTCGGGCGTAGTGACGCCTTTATTTGGGTAGGTTTTGGCTTTTCTTTTCTGGCGAATCTAGACTTAAGTTTTGACTTTTTAGCTCGCTACCCTGCAGTAGTAACGACTTATTTTAGGATTTTTGGACTGGGTTTTAAGGTGGATACCTAACAACTAGGCTAGGGATCACTTATAACCTATGGGTTTTTGGTTTGGCGTAGTTTGGGCTGGGGTTTGAGATTTTAGGCCCACTCACCTATCTCGCACCTCTCGTACTAAGTTATCGGAAAATCGCAAGAAGCCGCGATCTAAAATCGCTGGTGAAATTGTGTCGAGAATGCGAGGCCGGGCATGTTTATATTTGCATTTAGGACACGATTGAATTTTTCATTTCTTCTCCGTGCATCAGCAGTTGTACCGCGCGTAAAGACTTGTACTTATTTGATTGCGAGAGATCATGACGAAAGCTTGGTGCCAATTAGCTTGGTGCGCACCAAGCAAGCCCTTAGGTGGCACCAACCCCTTTGAAGTTTGCATGACACTTTCCCCTCGGCAGCTTAATCGCCATGCGATCCTCGCCGATTTTTGACTTCTGCAACTTGACATTTGTTAAGTTTTAAACAGCTTTTGATATTTTATGTCAGCTTACATACCATGGGTACGAAATTGGGGTGTCTAGCTGTAGCCCCTCAACGATGGAGTTTACTGCAACCCTCGGCTGAATGAGCAGACTAACATCGTTGGATTAATGAAGAGACTCTCCAATTTACCATTTTAATTCAGAAGAGAATGCAATTGGTGCTATAATGCACAGAACATGTTATCCAAACTCTATAACCTAGACATTTTAGTCGGGTTATAAAAAAATTATCGAAGTTTTAAGCAGATGTGAATTTAATGTGCTCGATGGTCTGACCTACTAATGTAGGTCAGCCACGTATTCTATTAAAGGAAATCGTACCAAGCGTAGTTCAGGCCAAAACCTTAAACTACAATGGAAAAAAGATTTTTGTTTTCAAAAAATCGTATTCTTCCTGGCCCGAAAC